>JAVSBS010014532.1:10638-118899 GCA_033124195.1 Coracias cyanogaster | reverse complement strand
AACAGAAAGTTTTTTCTTCATTGATTTTTTTTTTTAATTACACTGTGATTTCCAATCTGAATAATGTGCTAAGAGCTATGAAGGAAATACCAAAACATGGTCCTGAAGCTATGGTTTTCAATTTGTGGCCTGCAGACCTCGGGCACTCTACAGCTTTACTCTAAAGGGTCTGTAAAAAGTTAATAAGAAAAGCAAATTGATCATCAGTAGGCGTAAACTTGCGAAGTAGGGCTTGATAGCCTCAGTGGAAAATTAGATTAAACCATAACATATATGGATGAGGAAATAAAAGACACATAATGGTAAGTTTACTTTGGAAAGTTTACTGATGGAGAATGTGTCTTTACATGAAAGAGACTCATATCTTCTTTTTTCTTACTGCTTCCTTCCTTGATTTAAAGACAAAACTGAACAAAACATAGCACCCAGTATTATTCATTTGAGGCTGGCATCTCAAGTAGAATTATAACAGGAAAAAGGGCTAACATATTGTTTCTTGAATTTGAAATAGGTTTATTTTGTAAAAATAATACAACTTGCTAAAATTGAAAAAAAAAGTTTCGTTTCATCATGTTAATAAAGAATGATCTTTTCTTGTAGTACATCATGGCCCAGTAAAAACAAACCAAAAAGAAAAAACGCAAGACAATAAAACTCATTAAAAAAAATTGAGATTACTATGATATGCTGTACTTTTTTATCTTTACAAACAGCCTTAACCTGTATTTCTAGAACAAGACCTTGAATTTGCTGAGACAACAAGTTTTTGTAATAACTCTTATCACCTGTTTATTGGGAATGATATCTGAAATTTAAAAAAACTGGGCAAGACGACCTACTTTTAGACAGAAGTAGGGGAAAAAAGTATAATGAAGAGCCTAATTCAAAGTAAAATTTCAGAGCACTATATTCTCATTCACTGAAATTCCTGAATTTCATATAGAATATATTGCTACATGCTGCTGAGGCAAATTAACATCTAGAGTGTTTAATTATCATTTAATAATTTAGAACAAGATATTTTCCTCTTTTTTATGTTGTTGTACCTCATGAATATGAAACCAACTACTATGGTTACACCACCATGAATGAGATTAGAATAGAGCCTGGAGTGACAACAGTTACTAGGAAAGAAATCAATTGGAATGACAATTTCAGGCTATATCAGTAGAAACAAAAATGATTTTTTAAAATCACTCAAATTTATTTTCTGCTTTTTCAAGTGACAAATAAACACATCAGAAAATAAGGGTAGTTGCATGGATTTGTTTCTAATTTGCTCTGTCTTCTCTCTTCAGTTTGACATTGCTGCTATATAAAAGCAGAGCAGCTTGCCTCAAGGCTGCAAAACCCAACAGAATTCCTGCTATATTGAGTAGAATTTGGATAAGGCCTGCAAGGAATAGCCTGACTGTGGTCACTTCAACAGTTCCATTTTGATTTAATCAACAGAAGCTGAATTAGGTCATTTAATAAGGGGCCAATACCATTACCACTATTCCTGCTGAGTCCTACTTAGTTTGCAAATGCGCATTACATCCAACGAGACTATGTGATTATAATTAAGATCATAGAATCTAGCCTTGAAATTAATTACTGAATGCACAGAAGGATTTTGTTCCATATATACGTGGATACTTCAGATCTATAAGAACCTTAGGAGCTGTCATACTCTATATGGACACTTTAAGGAACATAAATGTACTTCTGTAAGAGTGTCCTTTTCAAAATATATCATCTATGAACTCTACAGTCAGGATTCCCTCTTTTCTGTGTTTTTACAATGCACAACACATAGAAAGTCCAGTCTTGACTGGGATCTTTAACCACTAACATGCTGTAAATTATTTAATGATGTTACAAGCAGTAGTCGCTTCTTTGAAGGTTATTGCTAAGCCTCTGATGGCCATGATCTTATTTACTCTGCCACCACACTACTACCAGCTCAGTTGTTACTCTGCAAAAGACTTTGAGTGCTGTCTAAAAGGGTTGAGATTCTCTCATGCCATAGCAAGTGCTCTCAAGTCTGACTAAATCCTTTTGGAGGCAAGAAAATTCAGCACATCTTGTACATTTGGCTGATGCTGCCACAAATGTACTAGTGACAAGTAACAGTGACTGTTTAAATGAGGAGTACCTGGAAAATGAATTATTATACCTTCTATGGACTACATGCTGATCTCACATTCATTCGAGGAACTATTAACTGTCCAAGGAGAAATTCTACTAAAATTATAGGACTTATAAGAGACCAAAAGGAGCATGAATGAAATCAGACTTGTGATTAAAAGATTAAGAGAGTTGGCAACAGAGTATTTTTTTCTTTTTATGAATGACTTTATAATATCATTTATTATAAAGAGTGATTTTAAGCTTTTACATAATCACCATCATTTTTGAGAAACTTAAACCAGATGTTTATATTTAAACAAAAACAAAGCCATAAATCAAACTTTGGCATGCAAAATCTGTGTGTTAAAGAAGCCATGTAGGTGACCAAGAAGAAATGAAATAATGGGCTTTATTGATTCTTATGCATGCAAAATTAATCCTCAACTGGATAAGTGAAATCTCCAAGATAACTTAATTCCTGTGAATTAAGAAGTCTGCAAAGAGAATGTATTAAAAATATGATTCAAACATGATTAAGTCTTAGAACAGTTACGATTGAAAAAATGTTATCAACAACCTGAATCATCTTATACTCTAGAATTGCTGCAAAGTATGAAAAGTTTCTGTATGGGTTGTAACCAAACAAGAAACAGGGAAAATCACATCATTTTTGATGGGAATTATGCTTTCAAATCTTGTTTAAGCATGTATTTACCACTAGATAATTATTTACAGCTTCCTAATGAAAAAAGCAACTGTGACAAGTTTGAATTTTAAACCACACAAAAAGGAACATCAGTTAATGGCACCTACCAGGAGGCATCATGGACTGTTCTTGGAATTGTTTCAAAGCACCCTCCAATCTCTCAATATCCTGTAGCAATACAAGGGATTTCAGCTGATGCAGAAGAGTCACATCTGAGGAAGAGATGGTGTGAGATTCAAGACATTGTAAAAGCTCTTGGGCAGCTGCTGAATTTACAGCAGAATCTGTGCCTGATGATTTATCTGGAAAAACAATTGGAAAAGTACATTAGAAGTACTCAGAGAGTATTTTTAATTATACTTTCTCTTGAAAGATAACATCTTCCTTTTCAGTACAGTTTACAACCAAGTATCAGGTATTAAAGAGCAGCTTGCTCCTCACATTTTTTGTTAAATATTAAAACATTGGGAAGAGGGAAAAGTATCAACTTAAAAAACTAAAAAGGACAATAGGATTCATAGTGACAGGAATGCAAGAAGAATCTACATTTTCACGACTAACAGAGGAATAAAGTGTGATGAAGAACCTGTACCATGGCCAAAGCACTGGGGTTGTGCTTCCTACACACTATGTATTATAAAAATGCACTCGCATGTAGAGACAGGGAACAACTCTGTCACACTACTGCAAAGCACTTCTGGAGACACTCAGTTATGTTGTTAGGGTACTTTTATTTAAAAAGCAGATATTACAGCATGCAGACAGCAGAGAAGGAATATACATTGTCTCTACAGTACTAAAGCATGAGAACGTTTCCCACAGCATTCTCATAAAAAACCTGGCTGCTCATGGGTTGGACGGGTGTATGCTCCTCTGGGTAAAACACTAGCTGCATGGCCAGGCCCAAAAAGTGGTGGCAAATGGAGTTAAATCCAGTTGGCGGTCCGTCACAAGTAGTGTTCCCCAGGGATCAGTATTGGGGCCACTTCTGTTTAATATCTTTATCAACAATCTTGATGAGGAGATTGAGAGCACCCTCAGTAAGTCTGTAGATGACATCAAGTTGGATGGGAGTGTTGATCTGCTTGAGGGTAGGGAAGCTCTACAGAGGGTCTTAGGGAGGTTGGATCAATGGGCCAAAGTCAATGGTATGAGCTTCAACAAGGTCAAGTGCTGAGTCCAGCACTTGGTCCACAACAACCCCCAGCAATGCCACATGCCTGGGGAAGTGTGGCTGGAAAGCTGCGTGGAGGAGAAGGATATGGGGGTACTGGCAGACAACTGGCTGAACATGAGCCAGCAGTGTGCCCAGGTGGCCAACAGCAACCAGCATCCTGGCTTGTATCAGATATAGCATGGCCAACAGGAGCAGTGGAGCAACCATCCCCCTGTACTTGGCATTGGTGGGGCTGCACCTCAAATACTAGGTTCAGTTTTGTGCACCTCAATACAAGAAAGACATTGAGGTGCTGCAGTGGGTCCAGAGAAGGGCAACGAATCTGGTGAAGAGCCTGGAAAACTTGTCTTATGTGCTTTATGCCAATATGCTTCCCCAGTGCCAACAGTATCTTCCCCTTTCCTCTTGGATGCTGTTTAGATTTCTTTATATATTAAAAATAAATCTCCTCCTGGGAAGGAGAACTTTCTGAAAAGTAGGTTGGTTCAGACATAGTGAGCATGAAAGTAGTTTAGGATAGCAATTATTGCCCTCATTTGAAGCTCTCTGAAAGCAAGTAATCCTTCTGGATGTTTGCTTGCAGAGGAAAGAAGAATTTGGTCCATTTTAACCACTACATTTACCCTAAGTGCACTGGAATGTTTTAAAAAAAGAACAAAGAATATTATGTGTATTTTCAAAGACAGAGAAACAAAGAGATTAGGGCTACAGTTTTTTATATTGATGTGGATTCTTACATACTCATGTAAACACCAGAAAATGGGACAAATACTAAGTACTTGCATGTCTTACTGAGTTCAAAAGAGACACTTCTCTAGTAGATTTTGCCCATTCTACAGCAACAGTAAGTGCACTATTTTCCCCTATGTTGTAATACTCATGAAAAGAAAGGAGAAAGAGTGGTACATACTGTCAGCAAAATAAATTTGTTGTGTTGCCTGCAGGAAGTCCAGAATGCTATCTGCCTTTTCATCTAGGTCTTTTAAGCCTGTTGCTTCTTCTCTGTTGTTTTTATCAGGCTGATATGTAAAATCCACACTGGTAGCCTTTGTTGCCAAGCCAGCTGCTCTCATTTTTTCTTTCTGTCGCTTCTTTTTCATCTTCCTCTTTTTGTTTTTGCTTATTTTGGGTCTGTTTATCTGCTGTGACTCTAAATTATCTTGAACAAGAGTCTCTTGCATTCCAGATTCTGTTTGTTCTCCGTGTAAAGTATTAGAGTTTTGCAAATTGCTCTTTTGTTTCTTCCTTCGAATGCGCTTTCTCGTGGTTTGTCCTTGATATTCCTCCTCTGCAGATTCAGAAGAGACACAATAGTTGTAAATAAGAAGATCCGTAATAAGCATTTTAGAACAGCATACAATGAAATATTACTCCCTTCAAATTCTGGGATGTCTGAGTGGCTCTACCCTTACTTTTATGCTCAGAATGCCCTTCAGTACTACAATGTCAAAGCCAGCTTTTCTGAATTCATTGAGTAAGAAGACAAGTTCTTTTCCCTTCTGCTTTCAATAAAGACTGTACTCTCCTTCATGCTACATACTTTACATCATATTTACTTTCTTAAGGCAGACAATATGGTTCTATACAGAGTGAGATCAAAAGAATCACCAGGGCAAAACCCAGTATGGGCAGGCTGGGGGACAAGAGTCGAAAGAGCTCCTCTAAGAGCCCCACATCACCAGCTGGTAGACTTGACCAAGAACGCAAGAAGAATGTATGTAATTCACAATAAAAATGATAGTGCTTATATCAACGATATGCCTCCTCGATAGTGCTATGTCTTAAAAACACCAGGCATCTGTTTCTTATTCTTCCACTTTCTCCTCCTTACACATCCTCCTCCTTTGGGATATCTTACTGCTAGCTGAGCTTTGGACATCAGCTTTATAGGGAAAGCATGGAAGGCACCAGTGACCTTGGCAAATAATCTCTGATCTCTTAAACAGCCTGTCTTAGTTCTGTTAGTCCGTTGCTACACTACCATTTCCTTACCAGCCAATTCTTCTAAAGGCTCAGATCTCAAGGGAAAGAAGTCCCTCGTGCTCTCCAAGACAGCTTTCATGCTTCTTTACTCAGATCTTATCCCTGTACACAATGCCACAGTTCTAAAGTCATCTCTGTCCCTGAACTGACTGTTTTTCCCACATGCTCACTTCTGAGTATAAGCCCTCCTGGCACTAGCAAGGGAAGATTGCCAGAATCCACCTTCCTTTTGACTGCACTGCTGAAGTCCATATTCATGCCTATAATAAATTTCTAATTAACTGAAATTCCCTCTTTCACGGTCTAACAAAATCCTCACGTTTAAACACCACGGAGTGCAGAATGCCAGTGTTCTTCCAATGTCGTGCTCTAGAAAGTTAAGCCATTTATCCTTCCCTCAGTCTCTACCTGCATGTTTCTAGATTCCTCAAAGTGCAAGAGTCCAGTGCTCTTGTTTATCTGGTTTTATGTCATTCTCTTATTTACCTGGTTTTACACCATTCCCTTAGGGTCAAAGAATCTTTGCTTGGCTAATGCTGGTGTAATGCAGGAGAGACACCTGAAGCCCAACATGTTTCCAAATGATCTGCATGGTCTCCTGAACTGTCTCTGACATTCTCAGCTGGTTTGGCTTCCTCATCACTCCTCCCCCTACCAGTCTTTGCCTCTATTTTCTCCATGGTTGGAGGCCCTCTCTTTCATTTCTGTTTCTTTTTCTGTCTCAAACTGTGTCAACTCTGAGCCACTTTCTCTCTTTAAATATCACTACAAGACTTTTAGTTCTTTAGCTGACAGATGACTCACTGCGAAGCAGTATTCCATACTTTCTATGAAGAAGGCTGCATAAAAATAAATTTGCTGTATTGTAATTGAACACCACAGCATGTTAAAGACACACCAAACGTCACCTTGTACCCACAGTGTGGAATGTTTTGCACGCATGGTATTTGAGCTAAATATCTTTATACATGACTTGGACATATGGGATGTGGGAAAAATAACATCTGTGTCGTCCTGTAGGAATAAAACATCAGAACTGAAGGCAGATATGAATGGTGAAAGATGCTATAAACAAAACATCAATGTTTCATCTTATGATCTAATTTGGATTTTCATGGGAGTATTTGTGTTATAATAGGTGACTTTCACTGTAAACATAGATACATTGTTCCATAAAATTTCTCAGCCCTCTGCTACCCTGAACCACACTGTTTGCTAATAAAGCTACTCTAATCTGTGCTCTCAGCAAAGTGGCCCAACATGCTCTTTAAGCATCCCAGAAATCACTAAATCTCAGCACAACTACAGCATGTTGTACAGCCAAGCATTCTCAATTGGTTGGAAGCCACTTGAAAAAAATGGTGCAGAAGGCAGCATGGCGCTAAAGATAATTGATGTTTTGAGTCAAATCCAAACGTTTGCTTAACCTTGGTAGCTCAGGACAGCAGAAGGTCTGAAGAGACCAGGGTGAAGCTGTCAAAAGGTGGAATGAAGGTAGTCTTCCCCTGTGTATGTTATTAAGATAAATACCCAACTGAAAGGAAATCAGAACTGTGCTGAGCTTCCTCCAGCACAGAACACAAATCAATCACAAGACTTTACCCAATTCTCTTAAACTGGCACTTCTCATCACTCTTCACCCCACATTTTAATATCTCTTTTGTATTTACTGTTCCATGTGTGGGAGCTACTGGTGATGCAACATCAGAAACAGATGAATTTACAAGTTTAAAAAATGCAAAGCAATGCACACAAAAGGGATTAATTTGGACAACTCGCTGCTAGGGTTAGAGAGAACTGTTATCAGCTCAGGAAAAACAAACCAAAAGCCAGACTTGTGCATCAGTACAGGAAGCTCAATGAAAATATTTGCTCAGTGGGTATCAGTGATCAAAACAGCAAACACCTTGTTTGCATACATTAGAAAGAGGATGGAAAATAAGAGGAAAAATATTCCAAAGCTATTATACAAATCCATTGTCCTCTTCAAGCTTGTAATGCTATGTTTCTTCGCATAATCCCAGCACAGTAAGATTTTGGCAGACAAGAGGAGTTATCAGAAAAAGAAACTCCAGAAAGATTTGTATAATTTGACTTGAAAGAAAGAGCAATAAAATGGGCTCTGTTTCTGCCTCCTCATGCAAGAACAAGGTAAAATCTAATTAATCTGAGCAGTTTCACAAGCAAATACAGAAAGTAAATACTTGTTTTACAAATGGTGCAGTTAGCTTATTGAATTCACAAGTGTGTAGTATGCACAGGAGCCAAGAGCTTAATAGGATTCAAGAACTGGTTGTTTATACAGCCAGGACTATAACAGCTTTGCTAAAATATAAATAAGAGTTGTACAAGACACGTAAACCATAATGTTTAGGTCACAGCCCGTATAATGCTCTTAACAAATGACATGTTCAGTAGGATTCACTTCCCACAACTTCAGCTGTCTGTAAAGTAAATACTTAGTGCATACTTAGACCTGTGCTCCCCCCAATAAACCAAGAGACACTACCATCTTCAGAAAGAAGTTTACCTCCTAAACCAGCTGGGATGGAAATGCAGCCTGAAGGTCTTCATCTCTCTCTCTTCCCTTCCATTAACTACAAAGGAAATGTAGACAATGAACTTGGACTAGATGCTTCCAACAACTGAGAAGAATTAGTCTCTTTGATAAAAATTAACAGTGTGGAGGAAGCTGCTTCTTAACATGAAGACACATCAGACTGATTTTTACTAATTAACAACATCCAGTTTTTGAAAGAAAAACTTTTTGACTGATTCTTTACAATTCAAATCAGTAAGGAGACCTGGTAAGATTTCAGTAAGTATGAATTTGGTCCCAATAATTTTTCCCACTGGCTGAAGAGGTTTATTACGTCAAAGCAGCATAATTATAACAAAACCAGGGAATATAGACTACATGAGCAATCTTGGTAAGGTGTTGAATACATACCTAAGTAATGCCGATAGGAATGTCAACTTTTGGACCACACTAACTAAAGCCACAACTGCTGCTACAGCTTGTCCTAATTCCACAAGAGCTATCTCCTGTTCCTTAATGGCCTGTCACCTCTCTCCCTCCTAAGATCCATCTCTGCTTCACAAGTGGCTTAATTTATCACATAATCCAATTATCTGAAACAATTGTCTCTAACCTGTTTAGTCTGGACTTGGTGCCCTCTCAGACTGAGCAAAGTGGCTTCCAGACAGAATGCCCATATACATTTTCCAGCCACAGTCATAATTTCATAAGCATTTATTTCAGTCTTAATTAGAATGCCCTCCTCGGGAACCCTTCGGAGTTAAAAATAAGTGCTTTTTCTCTCTTTTTTTTTCTCTGCATTATTTTTAGTCTAGATTACTTTCCTGATGCAGTTTACCATGCAGCTGTACAGTCATACTAACCTGACTGACAGAATGATATGGAAGTGGGAATGAGTAGCCTGAAAGGGAAAGCGAGCACCAAAAGAAAAAGTAATTTTTTAACAGCCTATCTCTCTGAAACATGAAAAAATTTTCTCCATACAAACTGCATGTTTCCCTAACAGGACAAAGGCAGAAAACAGACTTAAAATGAAATAGAGGACTCAGTTTTTAGATACTGGTTACTGAATTTTGATAATGATAAGTCAGCACATCCAGTTTATATCTTCAGGGAAAAACAGAAAATAATAATTATGTCAAGACTCAAAATAAGCGTTCTTTTATTTATTGTTTTATCACCAGGTCAGCTGAAGACACAAAGGGATTAAATGCAAAGCTTAACACAGGTTAACAGCAATAGCTGACTATGCCTCCCATCCAGACTAACCATCAGCATGACCACATTGCTGGTAACTCCGTGGTGGAAAAGACGAGCTTTCTCATGTTTATCAGTACTATTTCAATTCCTTCAGACAATGGCAGAGGGAAACACTCAGGGAATGAATCATGCAAGACAATGAAAAATGGGATGTTATTTATTTAGATGTCTGCAAGTCTAAGGCATACAAATTCCACAGCGTGTCAGACTGAAGTTTGGTTTAATTATCTAAGAATAAGCTGATGACACTCGGGATTCTTAAAAATCAGGTCCCTAAATATTATTAGAACAACACATTAAAAAAAAAAAAAAAAAAAAAGGAAAGCGAAAAGAGATAAAGGAGACTGAGGAAAAGATAGTCCACGAATATCCTCTGTGCTTAAGAAATCTCCTCTGTAACATGCTGATCATGACTCAAGCGTGCAGCTGGCTCTCTTGCTCGAGCACCAAGTCCCGCAGTAGGCTTTCTGGATGTTGTTCATGCTAATTTTGTTCTTTTGCTCAAATGAAACAGGACATGTGCCCCTCCTGATTTTTCATTCAATTTAAATGCTTCTCTTCTCCCTGATACATTGGATGGGTTTTCCATGGTGCACCAAGCAGCCAGTGCAGGGGAATTTAATTTTGGTTTAGGATCTTGCAAGGGGAAAAAAATGTTTATTTTTAGTGCCAATTAAGATATCAGCAGCTACAATTTGGCAAAGAGTGAAAAGTTGTGGCTAACAAATGCAAAAACATTTAATAGTTCATTAGAATAAAAGCAATACTGAAAAGATCTCAAAAGCACAAGACGATATCAATATTTTTAATTTCTTTTTAAAATTGTTTCAAATCATCATGTGAAGTCGGGAAAGAAAACACTTTAAAGGTTTTAGTAATCTACAACACTTTTGATTTTTGAGAAAATTGGAAAAGACTGGAAGCCGTTTAACACAGGGACCATCTTTTGTTTGTTCATTCATAGTATGTTTGTGTATTCACAAATGAAGAATTCATCTAAAACTGGCAAATGTTGTATATACGCTGCCTACCACAACAGAGTACGAGCTCTTGGATTTAAAGCAAATCCAATTAACAGTAACGACAATAATAAGTAAAGATAGATATAACAGTCTGCAAGAGTCTTCAATCGTGAATGTTTATCTGAGTGTATATACAGATGAATTTCTCTTACTCCTCAGTTATCTCAAACTCCTGCCATAACAGGAACGATACTGGTTCACAGCAAACATCTACCCAGTACTCTGACTGGTATCAAAGAGTAGCCATACATGGCACTCAAGATAAGGTGAACTTTGGATTTATATGGTGGTATAATTATGTTTCTCTTTTGTACTTTTTATCCTAATAATTGCCATCATTTTATTTGCTGCTGAGTGCTGAAATGTTGTTTCCAAAGAGTTACTTATCATACTGTAAAATCTTACTCCTGCTTGGCAACAGCCAGCTCCGAGCCCATCATTTTAGCAGGTAAATTTTGGCTATTCTTTCATAAGTGCATCACTTGACAACAATCTAAAATGTGTTTCATCTGTCACTTTTGACAAATCACTCAATGTGAGATTATGTTTCACCCTGTTCTTGCTTCAGTCAGTATCTGTGTAGCCTTCAGGAAACCTTCTGACTTCACTGCTCACTCTTTTTACTCGACCATCTATCAAACACGAGCCTCCAGTTGTGATCTCCCTCTTTTGAGAACCTCTGCATTCTCTACATCTACTTACCATTCTGGGACTTTGCCTTTCATGCTATGTCTATGTGCCCTCCTTGATGTGGGGTTTTATCAAAAACTTTGTTGCAATTTAAGGAAACCACATCAGCTGTAGCACCCTTATCCACATATTTCCTGGCTCTTCAAAGAATCCCAAGAAATGCGTAGAATTCCTCTTTTCAAACCTCATGTTGATCATTCCCATGTAGATCACAGGTTTTCAGTAATTCACAGATCTTACTTTGCCTTATAATTTGTGCTGACCTGCCTAGGGCAAACACCAGGATAACAGGCTTGCAGTTCCTTGAGTGCTTTAAGAATTGTTTTAAAAAATCTAGCATCGCACTACTGAAGTGCTGGGGTCTGAGTTGTGGGCCCCAAGTCAGAGCTGACCTGTGGATGAGTCACAACCTAGCAGGACGTTTTGGTTTTCCTATTGGCTTCATGTTCCAGAGGCAGAACCTGGCCCACCTGTGTCTTTGTGGTTCCACCCTCACCCAGGTGGTTGTGGTTGGAGTGGTGGGTGAGGCCAGGGCTATATCAAGCAGGAGCCGATCAGCTGGAGGAGCTTCCTGTTGGGTGTGACTTCTGTTGGGGCTGGTTGCACCTTGCTGAGCTCCCTTGGTGGTGTTCTTCCATGTCAAGGGCCACTGAGGGAGCCATCTCTGTCTGCTGTGTCCAGCAGGTGATGCTGACACCACAGTGGGCAGCGGAGGAGCTGGGCCCACGGGAACTTACGGCAGGACTGTTTGAAAAAAGACTTCTGAGGGGATGTTGCTGAGTTCAGTGTTGGCCTGTGTGATCAGGCAACTGATGGCAGCCTAAAACGATGATGGCTGGATCAGTACAACAGCTACCCAGCCTCAAAGCCTCTGATAACAAGGCAGTTTGAAAACAAGTGCTTATGTATCACTGTCAGTAACATGAGCTACTTTATTCCTTGAATCCTTTCATAAATTTTAGGTGAATAAAATATGTTATTGGCCATTTTATTTTATCATTTATCTTGTTGCATGACCATAAAATTACTTCAGTTCCATGTATCCTTTGAGAAAGCTCAAGACAGAGTGTCCCAGCCTGGGATTCTCCACAGTTTTTTCCACAAATATCAATGCAAAGAATTAATTCAACTTCTCTGAAAGGCCTCTCTACGTATTCCTTCTACACCATGATCATCGGCTCAAAAGACTGGCAGATACATTGCTTTGGATGCATCAGAAGTTAAGACCTATTCCTGATTTTTATTCTTTGTACAATACGCCTTAGCCTGTCTTACCATGTCTTCACATTTAAAACTGTTTAAACCATAACTTGGGTGTGAACTCAGCTTTTTAAAGGCCACCTACTTCTTTCTAACAACTTTCTTTACTCTGTTGTCTAGCTCTGCTGTCTTCCTTTTGCTTTTTCTCAAGCCCTTCATGACAGGTGGTGGGTGCTGGCCTTGAATATCACATATGGTGTCCTTAAGTAGCTTCCATACCACCTGGTATAACTTCCTTCTCTTAGCTGACCTTTTTTAAGTTCCTTTTAGTAGGTTTCTTTTTTTTCTGTGTAGTGTCCCTTCTTAAAGTAGATCACCACTGATGTGACGTTTTTTGTTTGTTCTGTTGTTGTTTCAGTAGGATGTTGCTATTGGAACCTGCCTCTTGTGAACCAAACTCCACCCAGGATGAAGTCAAGAGTCGCATTTCCTCTCACAACTCCACCAACCAATGCTTTCGTTACTGACTGCGTCTAAAAACGGAGACTTTTCACAACATCCTGATGTGACAGTTGCATCATCTGAACAGGGAGAAACTGAAGATCGCATTAGTACTCTCACTGCTGCTTCTCTGATCTCTCAGCATACAGCAATGAGCGTTCGCAATCCCAGCTGGATACACGATGGAACAGACTCTACGCTTGCTTTGCTTTTTGATATGTACACTCAGGCCACACACATTGATCTAAGGCACCAGGAGATATCTGAAACTATGCCAATAAATAAATTAATTTTGACAGTAATGTTTTGGGCCTCCTGTCGCTTTATGCAAAAAAGCCATGCTTGATGAAGCCCCCAAGTTTTCTTAAATAGCTTTTCTGATACAAATTCTGTACTGTTCAATGACTTAATTTTTAAATGAAAGCAAATATTTTAATCTTTTATTCATAACTCTAATTAGTTTCTAAATGTCAAGCTCATTGTCTTCATTTTCTGGGGTGATGTGCAAACAATCCAAGTCAGTCACCACCGTATCACACAGCACTTCCTAAATGAGCTCACTGGTGCTTCCCAAAGACACTGAGAATTATTATGTTAGACTCAGTGAAGAAAATAAAATACATTCATGGAGCTGAGAGTATTCACGGACATGAAGAAGAACAGAAATTCAATGACAATTACTAACTGTTCTGAAGGCTACTAAATCAGAAATGCTCGGGAATCCTAAAGCTGCCTATGGAGTTTCTACAGTTTAGCAGCCAGAAAGACTAATTGCTGCTAAATACAGAAATCTTCTTAGTCTGGCAAATAAGATTCTATCTTTGTATTTGAACAGAAAGCATCACCATGAATTGGAGAGGGAGAGTTGTAACATTTCTATGAAAAAATTTGAAACATTTGATGTCACATTTACACTTTTATAAAATTTGGTTTTTTTCTTTTAACTTTTCAGGACACAAATACATGTTCAGAATTTTTCTTTGTCTTTTCTTTTTTTTCCCCAGAGCTGGTGTTCAACCAATGCTTAAAGAATCCAAAGCTCCCCCTTTGCTTGGAAAAACAACAGAAATGATAAGAAAAGCTGCAATTTAAAAAATCCTGTTCAGCATTTAAAGTGTTTTTTCGAAATATACCAGCTAAAATAATGTAAAGTATAAGAAGTTACTTAGACTACAAGATCACAGACTATTAAATGATAAGCAACACAATGGAAAACTGATATCTATTTTTTCCCAGCAATAAAACAGTATCAAAGAGCAGATCTAAACTTAAAGTACAATCTTTTGTACAAAAGAGCTATCTAAAAGTACACAGACACTGACATAGCAAAATGAAGATACTCAGCAACAAAACCCAGCCCCAATTTATCAACTTCAATTATCGAGTATTTAAATGTGATATCTTGATTCAATTTTTGCAATATTTCACAAAATTTCTTAAGGTTGTACATAGCAATGATCAATCACATTTAACACCACACATGAAAGAGCCAGCACAGCTACAATTTGTTACATGGTTCTCTCAGTAAATCCTACTGCAAAACACCTTGGAAAAGGAAAGTCTGAAGGAATGCAAACCTTCCAAGTGTTTTATTTAAAAATATTTCCTTAACTCTGATTTGAATTAAATTTAATTACATGGTTTCTAAGTAGCTTTGTAAAAATGGAGATGTTTTAGGATCTGGGTTCATCTTATTTTTATTAACCACGTTCTAAATAAATTATGTTTTAAAGAATAGCTGAAAATATCAATGTAAGTAATTTCTTAATGACCAAGTGCTCGATGTCAAGCTAATCATACCTATAAATACGCAGACAGGTAGGCTGTAAAAATGAGAAACAACATAGGGAAGATCCTGAACAGCCACGTAAGCTGGTAATCAGCCAGTCTGTAATAGGTGGGAATCTAGTGCCACAGGCTAATGCAGGTTCGTTCTTGATGCATGCTGCGCTGCAGCGGGACTCTGCCCTGGCCAGAACTGCAAGGTTAGGCTGCTCAAACTTTTTTCCATGGTGAACACTCCCAAACAACTTTTAAATAGGAAAGCTAGGTTTTATTAGAACAGACACAGCACAGGTGATTTTTCTGGGGAGAAAACTCCAGATGAAGATTAGAACAATATGTAACAGTATCTCCACCCCACCTTCTGCGTCTTGGTGAATCAAACCTCCTTGCTTAGGCTTGCTCTCAGTCCAGCAAGTCAGCAACTTCCAGAGTTGCAGATAAGTCTGCACAGGGCCCTTTGGGTCTCTAGCGAAGGTCCCTCTGAAGCTTGGGTTCCCGCTGTTCTCAGTGGACATCTGGTCTCTGCTATACATAAGGCTTATTCCTTGGCCACCATCGTTCCTCTGCAACCTGTTTGTCCTTTACACTCTAGAATGTTATTCGCTCTCAGCAAATGTCTCATCTCCTTTAGGCTCCATCCTGGCTTCTCTACTGGGCAGCTACAGTTTTTCAAGGAATGAAACATGGCATGTGACAAATGGGATTATTCATAACAAAACAAAAAATCAAAACCCAAAAACAAACCCCCAAACCAAACAACCCAACTGATACCATCTGCTACACAACCAAATGTTTGGGAGTGACTGAAGTAATTTTGACACATGTTGTCAACAGAGCTCAAGTACCATGCATGCTCTGTTTTCCAAGGGATTGATCCCCTGATCTGCTTTATACTATTCGATTACCTAGTTCTAGGCACGGCAAAATGTTACTGGGATAACATGGATCACTCAGTCTTTATCACGCCTGGGATTTCTTGTGCTGCTTCCCAAAAGCAAAGCACTTAAAATGGCCATGTGAGCACAATGCCTTGTCTGTTCAGCTTAGTTGTGTCAAGCTCTTTTTAGTTCCCATTTAATTTGTTGAAAAATAGGAGTTGCTTTGCATCTCACTGAAGCATAGTATCTGTGCTTGAAAATCAGAGACTTTCCTACTGTTCTTCAGTTATATGACATGATCTGTGAAATAACCCTGCTATGATGAAGGCAAATATGGTCATCTGTCTATGCTTGACATTATATTTTGTATAAATTTTAAAATCTATCATCTGCTTGCAGAACAGAGTTTCTTCCATCACACGCTGCACCTCCAATCTAGATTAATGGTGATGCTATCGCTTCTTTTCCTTTACTTGGTGCACTGCCTGACACCTCTACAATTGGCAAGTTAAATTTTTCTTTTCCACATCATAGAACTTTAGGTATCAACAGCCGTAAGTCACAGACTACACATAATATACTATGGATATGCATTTTCCTTTCTCTTCTTTGATATGTCTATGCTTAGATGTTCATTACTAACTGAATCTTTTGAGTGCTTTTGTGAACTGGCTGATGTATACTGCTATTATTCCCATTGGGGAGGAAGGTAAATCCCCTCACTGGTATAAACTGCCACTACTTTTCCAAGGGAAAAGGGAAGGAATAAAAGGGTTCTCCCAAAGAGAATTTATCCTGTCACAAGCATCTAACTTGGCTGCCCAAGGAGGTGGTAGAGTCACCATCCCTGGATATGTTTAAGGGTCGTTTAGACGTGGTGTTGGGGGATATGGTTTAGGGGAGAACTTTGTAGAGCAGGGTTGATGGTTGGACTCGATGATCCCAAGGGTCTTTTTCAACCTGAATGATTCTATGATATATGGTATATACCAAAGCTCCTGTAGTACCTTGTCACTGAATAGAGCTTGGGGACAGACTACCATTTGGTGTTAGCATCTCAACCTGTAGTGGATGCTGTCACACGTCATTGACTAAGCAGTTAGTTTTGAAGACTTTTTGGACTTAGGAGGACAAAGCTTCAAAGAAAAAGACCCTTTTCTCTGTCTTAAACTGACCACTTCCAATCTGAAAAAAGGAAACAGTGGTGTAACCGAGTGATGGTTTAACATTGACGGAGCTGAGCAGCACAGTACAGTCTATTCCAACTTTCCTTCAATCCTTTCAGACTTTGTTTTGCTCTTCTTGACCTTTTAGAACTAACTAATAACATATCACAAAGGCTTACACATGATTCAGACAGCAAACCCCCCAGAAATTAGCAGAACAGTTCTGGTCATCTTCCCATCCTCCTCCCATAACAGTTCTGAGCATGCCTTCTCAGCTAGTCAATAAAAATTCCTTTTATTATGCTGCCAGTATTTACGCAATGCCTCTAACACTCTTAGAGTTTATCACTAAAATCTGCTTGATAAATACTTCCTGAAGAGATGCAATTATGTTTCAGACTATATATCAGAAACTTTAACAAGTGCTCACAAAGACTCCCTCAAAACTCCTGTCCTCCTAGTCTGGTCCCACCCAGAAGTACTTTGACATGGGGTGCAAAACATACTGCTTCCCATTTATGGAAATGGAGTATCTCTACATTATTCCAACAGCAGTATAGTCAGAACTTTGTCGAACCTTTAGCACAACTTAAGTAAGATACTCAGCTTGAAGACAATCACACTGCTCTTTCAGAGTGCTGACAAGGTTACAGAATCATATTACTTGATATAGCATCCCCCTGCATTGGATTTCTGCTATGCTTTAATCTGAACCTCTTCAAAAGCTGGAAACTAATACAGTGATATAACTTTATTCCCCCTCACAAAGACTTTGCTTCTTGTCTTTCTCATCTGACTTATGCTTGTTGTCCAAGGGGTATTCAGGTTTCCTAGGCTTAAGCTGCAGAACCACATTTGGGGCAGCCAAGTCATATCTGATTTTTCCCAAGATAGCCACTATACCACAGAAAGCTTTCTGGCACTAAAGGAATATTATATTTTTATATTCAGAGCCTGATGACATTTCCCACACAGAACTGTTTAAATAAGAACATGTAAAAACTGTTTCTTCATTTTACATGTATAAAACAAAAGGGAGCCTGCTTGTAGGCTCCAGTTACAAGATCATCCCCTACATCATTAAGCCAATTACATAAAGTGCAAATGCTGGGTTTAGATGCAAGGAACATTAGTCTGAGAAAAATTTTTCAATTTAAGTGGTAACAGTTTCCTTAACTTTAATTAATTAACAAATGCAAGTCTGGAGAAAAAAAACCTCATTGCAAATGCAAGTATTTTCCTGGAGTTAAAGTCTACAGCTTCATTTGGCCTTTTTCACCTTCAGAACACACAAATTTTACAGCTGATTAGACAATGCAGGCTGGCTAAGTAGTTATCATAAATTTGAAAAGATCTGTGTGCTTCTGTAATAATTATATATCTTACATGACTTTTGCTGTCTCTATCTGTACAAACTATCCCAGTGTTTTCACATTATACTACCATTACTCTTAAGGCTCCATCACACTACTCCTGAAGCACATGAAAAATTATTGCATATGTTATCAACCTGAATATTTTCTGTGGGGATCAGGAGATCAAAATTGCTTTATTGGGAAGTAAGGTTTTATTCTTTTGTATGAAGATTCCTGGATGGCTGTTTATGAAAAAGTGCTTTAAAAAAATCCCAAACACAACAAAACAAAACACAACCAAACCAACCAACCAAACCCAAGGTACTAGGTTTTATACAGGCCCTAAAGATACAGAGTTTTATGCACAGGTCAGCTCTGTTTCAATTCTTTGCAAAGGACAGCTAAAAGAGATGCAAAATGAACCATGAGAAAGTGGGTCATTTGCTTATACACTGATGAACAGTTAAGAGAAAGCAGGACAGAAACTCAACAAAATTAACTTATTTAAACAAAAAATAAAGTCCAAGGAGTCTGTAGTAAGGGTACAAGCTGCCTGCACATATTGTTAGCAAAACCAAGTTTCTTAAAGTTTCACTGGAATACTGAGTTTGAAATCACCACAAGCAATGGTTGTTAAGCTGCCCTCTTGCCTCCCTTCACAAAAGCTATTCGTAGTCAAGCTGGACAAGAGGCCACGCAGTACAGGTTTCTGTCTTCTCAAAGAATTGGCAGCTCCTGTGTTGACAGTACATTTTTCATTCTGGAATACTAAAGAGTTCACAAAAATTTTGCAGCAAGTGGCATGACCAATAAGCCACAGCAATGACTTTAGGTTCTCTGGAGATGACGGCCAGAGCACTGACCTCTGTGAAAGCAGGACTAGGAATGGAGGCCATCTGGATGGAGATAGCAGGTGCCTGGCTCCGTGGAGTTGGCTACTTCTCTGGATAAGCAACATCAAGAGAGACTGGAGCCTAAATTTTCTAACTTGCTCATCCTCTGAAGGACATACACGCTAACTGTGACTTCACACAAGATCCACTTCTGCCATTACTTTATATTGTAGCAGGTAGAGAGAACTTCTACTGGGCTAACAAGTACGGTGACACAAAAAGCTGGCAGAAGTTCATGGAAAATAGAATGCAAACAGCTTGAAATAATTCAGGGCTTTCTATTTACTCAGCTTTTAAAATAAGCATTTAACTGCAAGCAAGTTTAAGTGTATAGGACTACTACCATTAAAAGAGAAGATAGAAGAAAAGGGAAGTATAAAAACCTTGGAACTACTAGACACATAATACACAAGGAAGGTTTATACAGCCTGCAACATAACTGCTAGAAGCATTTCACTTTAATATGAATATTTAACCTAGAATGCATTTAATAAAACAAAAATTCCAGACTCAGAGTGTAAAGGAAAAGCACTGTAGATGATCACTACAGAACACATTCAAGTGATTTCACCATTGCTTTTTTACTTAGATATTTTTCTGCGTGTGTGCAGCACCTCTTTTGCTGAAGTTCTCTATGCATGTACATGATTTTGCAATAAATGAAGTGTGATGTTGTTTTCTAAATGCAAACATTTTTTATTATTAGTGGATGCTGTATACCATTATGATATCTAGACATATATCAAAGAAAATAATGTAACAGAATTATTTTCTAGGGAAAAGTAATTTCTTAACTTGACTTAAACGTACATCTAAATTCCATGTAATCACTAAAATATTTTACAATCTGCTTGAAATTTGGAACACAAATACACACGCTTGTATGCAATATATACAAAGTAAGGAAACACTGTACATTGTATTTGATAATCTTTCATTGTTCCTTGCTATAGTTTTCTTCCCTTTCAGAGAAAAAAAACATCTCCATCCAAAGCTGTGTAATACTTAGCATGAAGGGGTCCAATCATCAATAGTATATTCAAGATTATGGTACTGACTTCAGCTGAGCAGGATTTCAGAACTATGAGTACTTACCTCATCAGGCACCTGAGGCCTTAACACAATCATAGGCAAACATATTTAAGAACCACTGAAAAGCAGAAAAACCAAAAGGGGCATCAGGAAACCTGTGTGTGTGTAGGAAAAAGCCCAAAATAAACACAAAAAAACCCAAGAGACAGTGAGTTAGTGATGGAGGTACAAGTGAGATTTCCACTGGCAAGTGCTACACAGGAGATGCCAAAAAAATGTGGCATTTTTTTCAGGAGAAAAGCTGGCAAAAAAGGACAAGACTAAACCTGGATCCTGAGATGAAAGTGGAAGAGCTGTATCACTGTTGCAGTACTTTAAGCCTTCCCATTTATCCTAAGGCTGTATATTTCTATCTCTCATGCAAGCTGTAAGAAGCACAAATTACCGTTTCTCTCCTCTACAGTGTTCACCTACATACCAAATAAAGAAGTAGGGAACAAAGAATTAATCAATTCTTTTCTCTGGCAGAAGAACGGGAAGGGTGGACGCTATGTTCTTTTCAGTAAAAATACTAGAGTTCAGCTAAGGTATTTAACTGAGGTCTATAAGCCACCGTAACATTCACTCCCTTTGCTCTGGTCACATAAAAAGAGACAGGCTCCTCCAAACACAAGTCTGATCCTAGCTAGACTTTGTTATCATCACTTGCTATAGTATTACTGGTTGCCTCACTCTTCTAATTATACAAGCAGTTTAGCAGGGTATTCTCACAGGCTTCAGGGAAGAGGTGGAATAAAATCAGGTCCTCGCACAAATGTGTTCCATTGCAGCAGCTGAGGGTATATGAAGTGTTACAGACCTGGGGAGCAGCCCTGAAGCCCACAGCAGTTGCTGCCTCTCTGTGTTAATCTATTGACACTGTCTTGATTTCAATCACATTCCTGTCTGTGTATTTTTGCTCTTGTATTTATACTTTTGGACTTCCGCAGCAGAATCTTGACCATTTTACATAGCTTGTGATATGTAAAATGCAGTAATCTGAGCATTCAGTAAAGTCAAGTTTTCTGGGGAATGACTCTTAATAAAGGTGCACACTTAATTCAACTACCTTGTCTTTAAACCCAATACAAGTGTTTATTAAAGCAGCACCTAAAGGTGAGCTTACTGTATAACCATCAGTATAGATGATGGACAGAGATACAAGGATGCCAGGGAACAGCTAAGACTGAAACCAGACAAGAGATTAAAAAGTTTATGGAAAACCTAAATTTGTTAGTTAAGTGTAAAAGAACAAAGGCTTTTTAGTATATTGAATGAAGGCTGGAAACGAATAGGCCTTACAGTTGAGCACTAAGAACTACTTGAGCCATTTTCACTTTATTTGCTGCTTCCTCTGGAATGCTAGCTGAATAACTGCAGGTATAATTACACAATCACAGAATGGTGGGGGGTTGGCAGGGACCTCTGGAGATCATCCAGTCTAACCCCCTTGCTAAAGCAGGTTCAGTTAGAGCAGGCTGCACAGGACAGCCTCCAGGAAGGTTCTGAATATCTCCAGAGATGAAGACTCCACAGCATCTCTGGGCAGCCTGTTTACCTTGTTACCCTCAAAGGAAAGAAGTTCTTCCTTATGTTTAGGTGGAACTTCCTGTGTTCCAGTTTATGCCCATTGCCCCTTGTCCTACCACTGGGCACCACTGAAAAGAGACTGGCCCCATCCTCTTGACATCCACCCTTTATTAGAATTGGTAAGATCCCCTTTCAGTCTTCTGTACTCCAGGCTAAACAGACCCAGGTCTCAGCCCTTCCATGTAAGAGAGATGCTCCAGTCCCCTCACCATCTTTGTTGCCCCCTGCTAGCCTCTCTCCAGTAGTTCCTGGTCTCTCTTGAACTGGGGAGCCCAGAATTGGACACAGTACTCCAGCTGTGGCCTCACTACAGCAGAGTAGAGGGGGACAAGAACCTCCCTCAACCTCCTGTCACACTCTTCTTTATGCACCCCAGGATACCATTGGCCTTCTCGGCCACAAGGCACACTGCTGGCTCATGGTGAACTTGTTGCACACCAGGACTCCCAGATCCTCCTCTGGAGAGCTGCTTTCCAGCAAGTCAACCCGTGACCTGGGGGTTTATTGGGTTATGGGGTTTATTGGGTTATGGGGTTTATTGCTCCCCAGGTGCAGGACCTTACACTTACCCTTGTTGAACTTTCTATAATGACAGTCACTTTTCATAAAGTTTCACAGTAAATCATTTTCCTATCAACTAAACAGCTTTATAATCGGGATAACAACGCATTCTATTAAAAAACCCCAATAAAAAGTCACATGTAAAAAGAGTATTAGCTTGTAACTCCTCATCCTTAGGGAGACAACAACCAAAAAGTTAGATAGAGCTATTCATTTCTCCAGACTGAGAAAAGATGTTTACATTTGTAAATACTCAAGAAATGCTGATACATGAATGGACTCGAGTCCATACTTGAAATGTAAACAGACTAGAGTGATCTCTGAACACACTGCAAACCTAAGCCATCCAGATCAGAAAGTACCTAAGTTGGATTTAAGACAGAAACATGAAAGGAATTTAGCTCATTATGCATTAAGGATGTGTCCTTTTTATTAAATGTTAGGTTCTCTTTAAGGTGTTGCAACCATTACAGTTCCATTATACTGAAGATTTTCGTATCTAGGTAGTCTATTATTCAAGCTACCAAAACAAAGTTTTTATCTAAGATTACCTTTGGCATTGTGAGGGTGCAATTTCTATCTGCCAGTGAAAAACAAAACACCAATATAAATTTTTGTGGCTAGCTGTGCAAGGATGCTGATACCCAGCTCAGTGTTACCCTCACACTTTTGTCCCAGTCCCAAAAATCACACCATCACCCCACCTACTGAGATTAACGCACTGAACAAATTGGAATTGGCAGAATCCACTTCTAGCAGTCAGGATTTCAGGTCACGTGGCATTTACCATCCTGTTCTACACACCTTATAGTTGGACTTGCCACTGAATTAGGCTTATGTTGCATTCTCTCAACATCCCTAACACTTACGAATGCAGCTTTTAAGTAATCTCTTGCAAAAAAGCAACTTAAGAAACCTTTCATTCATGCTTACTAAATTAGATTGGTGAAAAATTGGTATTATCAGCCTAATGAAGCAAAAACAGGTCTGTAAAACTTGTTCTGAGTTCTCTCCTACTCCCTCATCAGCAAGATGCAAGAGAGTTTGTAGGCTCAGATATATCAAAGTCCTTGTCAAACGTCATCAACCCACCCAGAAATAAATAGCTCTGAGAAAGTAAGGTAACTCAATTCTTGTGGAAAAGTACAGAAGCAGGTAGAATAGTATGAACTCACACAAAACTTAACCTGTCATTAGACCTCAAGACTATTGTTCAAAGTAACTGTATCAAGAAAAGAAGTATCAGATGCTGGCAGTGGCCCACAGGTGAGCAATGGTCACGTTCCCCACTACAACCAGAGCTCAGCTACTGTAAAACACCAGTACAGCTGTGCTGGTTACACCAGCCGAGTCTGAGAACACTCAGATTTCATGCCAAGGAGTTTGTGAGGTGGAGCATCATCAGCTGGATACAAATCAGCTGATACTGTGAACCAGAGGTGCAGCTGCTGCACTGATTTGCTCTTTCTCAGGAGAGGTTGCATATTTGCCCTGATGCCTACTCGTGCAGTTGCGTACTGCCAAAGCATCCAGGAAATGAAATTAGTGGCACATAGATGTAGCAAAAGAGTACAAAACTTCTGTGGCAGTAAGAGAAACTGCAGTAGCTTTGGTCAGCCAGAACATGCTGTTCCAAGCAAGTGGGGATCCTTGGAATGCACTCATTGCTGGTAGTGCATTTTGGCTGAATTACAGCAATCATTTGTGTGCGCTGGTATTTCTGTCTTTTGCTATACCAACGTAACTTCAATGTTTTTCAGTCCTCCACAGATCGCTAGGAAGAGAGAAGGTGAGTGAGGCTGGTGCATGGCGTGTGCAATGCAAATCCTGCAATACTGAGCGATCAGGATTCTCCTGTGAAGTAAGGGACTTTCTTCCCCTCCATCAGTCTACTGCACAGAAGGCTCTGATAGAGTTCAAATTATTAACTGGACATACTCCAGTTAGGAACCAATTTCCACTCGCAGGGATAAAATGGAAGGAAGATAGCATGAAACTAGCAAACAAAATTTAGCAAAAGTATTGGGAAAGGAAGATGGATAGAGGATGACTTTCAAAGCCTCCTTGGCACAGGTTACAGTTGTACAGAGGGTTGTTCAGTACTTTAAAGGATTGCTGCCTATAAATTTTGCAGAGGGCAGTAACCAAAGGCACAGGATATGAGAGCAAGAAATTTCTCAAGTGGAGAATGAATGGAGACAGCCTACTGGAAGCTCTACCAATGTCTGGCTGTAAGTCTACAAACTGCCATAAATTACCCAGCTGCTGTAACAGAATAACAACAAAATTAAATCATTGGGTAGCCCTGAGTCTGACTTTCAACATGAGACAGCAGTATTTTCTGTATATTATACAAAACATATAAAACAGTTTAAGAAAACAAAAAAGATATGGTTACTACTACTCACCTATTGTCCCGCTGTCTTCATTTTCTTTGTCCACTCAGCCACACCGATTGTAAGCCCATCATGTTAGAAATGAGCTTCCTACTCTCTTTTTACAGTGTCCAGAGTATTTAAACAGCAGGGTAATATACAGCAATAGAAACCCGGCATTCAAACAGCCTTCCTCTTCCCCTGCTCCCTACTCTTTTTTTTTTTGTATGTAAGAATTGAAAATACTGCATTGACGCAAGTCTCGTCAGTGAGGAAGAGCAACACGAGCCCTAGCCAGGGATGAGGATGACCCAGGCTCACGTGCCCACGCTCAGTATTCACAAGTGCTGTCTGTCAGTGGATATTTGGGTCTTGACTCACAGGACAGCAGCACGTTGCTTTGGTTCGATACTAACAGGTTTGTAGGCAACAACAGAGCAGTGGAGGTTATAATTTTATATGCAACCAACTATACAGCTGATAGCCACAGTGAAATACCACGTATCTAATAGTGATCAGAAGCCTCTCCAAGATCTACAAAAGAACTGAATCTCCTGCTTTTACGAGTGATGAACCGAGCTACAGAATGAGGAAGTACTTGAGCAGCCAGACCAAGCTGTAAGTTTACCAACACGCCTTTCCCCTTTATCCAGCACCCTACTGACCCTGCTGCTCCATGATGATTTAAGTACAAAAGCTTCAGTCTTGATTATGTTTTCATTATGAAACAAGGAGGTGTAAGTATTCAAGTGGTGTCAGGCTTCAAGTGTTGGCTGGCTGCTCACACGAGGCAGCAATTGTAACAGTGCTGGCTTTTTGCTGGGATTTAAGGTGCTTGTTGGTGCTGTTCTCCCTTTCCTTTTCCCACCAGTTGCCTACTGTCACTATGACGACGGGAAGCCTGCAACACAGCTGCAAGGAGGGGGAAAGGAGGGCAAGCTCCAGCTGAGAGGGGAGAAGCGACTCGGTGGGTGGGGAGCAAGAACAGAAAAATGATATGGGAAGCTAAAGGGATGCAGTCAGGAAGAAGAGAATATAGAAGGGCACAGTGCCTCTTCATCCTGCACGGCTCACCTATTAAATGAGGGGATGCTAAACCAAAACGTTTGTCATGACTGTAATTTAAAATAAAACAAAAAGCAAGAAAAAAATGTCACGGAGATAAAGGCCCTAATTCCCTCTCCTCTTGCTTCACATACTGCCATCTGACCAGCAGAATCTACTTTAATTGAATTACTTTCAGATTAGGGATGTGTAAACAAGAGGAGATTCAGTTTGAGAAGCTGGCTCTATCATGGAAGAATAAGAAACAAAGAAAAGATGAAGGACAAGAACCATCAGAGAAAGTGAAGGTAATGGCCAGAGTAAACATCCCTCATTAAAAATGCGCTTGGTGGTGAGTTCTTACTCTGCTTCAACACACTTTTGCCCCCTGGGTTCCAACTAAGCGTTCTCTTCACTTTGTTGAAGTGTAAAGGCATAAACCAGGATGAGGGGTACATCGTCTTCTGCACTACATAAACACATAGAAATGAGATCTTGTTTCAAAGGTACATTTCTGTTACTCAAGGCTTTCTCAGAAGCTTGCAGAAAGTTAACTAAGAGCATCCACAAGTGTACTTCCTTGCAGTTACAGAAACATCAGTCAAAGATCTTTAATAAACCATTAACATGCAGCCATGGCTAAAGTAAACCATCACCAGAGTATCACAGAACTATAATCTTTATTTTTTCCTTAGTACATGTTAAGCACTTACAGCCCTTCCTAACACCACACAGAAATTTGGACTAAAAATTGGGAGCACAATTCTTTTCCATTCCACTTCCAAAGACATCTTCCAGAGTTTTTTGGTTTGTGTCCATGGGTGTTGCTGTTTTCTTTTGGTTGTTTTTTTTTTTTTTTTTAATGGGGTGTCTACCAATATCTTAACATTAGAAACGATCACACGAGAACTACTGAAACTTCAGTGACATTAAACAACTCCTAATTCACACCATGATGCATGAGTTCTGTAATAATCCCATATGCTTGTGGATATATTGGCATTTAGAAGATGTAAATAGTTACAGATAGTGCTAGTTAGAAATGACTGGTTTCTACACTGTATATAAACCTCAACTAGTGACTCATATTTACAGCTTAAATTGGCAGCCCAATTTTAAAAACCTCAGTGGGCAGCTGTGAATTTCTTGGAGAGTTTCACACACACCTTCAGGAGGTTCAGACTTGTTTGCCGTGAAATCAAAGAGAGGTGATCACTTGATTCTAGCTGGCTGCTTGACAGATCACTGAAATTGCTGATAATACTGCTACAGGATACTGGTAGTCTGGAGGTGTTTTCTTTAAGTGACTGCCCAAACTACACCTACCTCAAATGCTTATAATCTATATCACATGGAATACACTAAAGAAAGATTTCCAAAAAGAAGCCATCATACTAGTCAGCTAGCTTTTGCAGCGTGGTACATCAGCAAGCATCTCCTTTTAAGCCTGATTCCTTAGAATCAATACGATAAAGGTTAAACACAACTAGAATTCTGGACAACTCTTAAATCAAGTGACACACAACATAAAAATTTTCCAGGGCAATATTAAATTAGAGAAATCAATTAAAGTCTTTCCTGACCTTGCGGTTTAATTCCAGCGACGTAAGGCAACTGGTAACAGTGTCAGTGTAAATATGAGCACTGGATCTTGATTTGATTTTTTTTTTTTTTAAATTAAGCCTGAGATAACAAATGATTAAATACTTTATCTGAACTCTGAAAGTAAAAATCTTTATTTAATCTTACTCAATTCCAGGAAGAAACTGGTGGTGATTTTATCTATTAGGAATGTCATTGTTCTATCAACAAATACAAGGTTTGCAGAAAGGACATTCAAGGAGAAAACATCTGAAGTCCAGAATTCTTCAGCTATAGCTGTCCAATATCTCTGCTTGTTTGTGGCATCTTTTGCTGTAACTAGTTCCAAAATGTCAAGTACACTCAAGCTGAAGAGAAAACTGGCTGTAGAAGAGAAAGTTGCTTAACCTCATAGACATCTCCCCTTCTAAGTTATTGATTAATCTATAAACACCAGCAACATGATGGAAAGGCTTATATTAACAGCCTTAACAGTGGTGTCATTGTTGCTGCAGCTTGCTTTCTGAGGATGACATACCCATAAGAATGCCTGAAGCTGTTGGGAGCTCAGGAAAATCTGCCATTCACAAACAGGGAGTCACAAACTGATTCCTGCAAGCACAGAGCTAAATTATGAATACTATAATCTATGAATTTATCATGCACAAAGATACTGTTTTAATAATAAACAATGACATCCAAACTGGCAGAAAATTAAAACCAGAACTTCCAACATTAACTAGGGAATGTCATTAATAGAAATATAAAAAGACTTAGCCTGACCATTAGAAATACAAAAGAGCCAGAACTGCCATCTAATCACTACTTCTTCCTTGATCAATTATTGAAAACCACTTTAAAAAGCAGTTTTACAAATAAGTTTTCAACCTGAAAGTCCATACCATCCTTTCAAGAGGAAGAAAGACCCATGCTAATATGTCCAACGAAAGGAGGAGAGAGAAACTTCACAGCAACAGTTTTAGAAGGAGCTGAATGCAAGACAGGAAAACTCTCTCTTCTGTTCAGCAAGTTATAAGAAAAACCTGGATGTCTGTATATCAATCATATTCACTTATTAATGCTATCATTTGAAATATGACTTGGTGCATCTATGTTGCAAAACACTGACTGTAATACTAAGTTAAGAGTGGTACGTTAGCATCTCATTATTTGGATATGATTATTTAGCATCTTTCATTATTCAACTATACTTAATAAAGTTCTAAATTAGATACAATTTTTATCTATAAGCATTCTTTAATAGGTTAGTTGTTTGATATCTTTTTTAATGGAATAAACCAATTCATTTTATCAAATCTTGTTTGCAAATGCTGAATCCTCATACTCAAATCACAATTCCCTCAATCTGTCTTGTTAAAAGCTTTAAATACTCATAACACAAGAAGTTGCCACAAGACTCTGGACAGTCAATCCAGGAGCACATGAGAACATACTATAAGACAACCAGATTTGCAGGGGTTTTTTTTCCGTAGCTCTTTCTCTCAGATACCAGATTCAGAAAAGCAACTGTATGCAGGCTTAAACTGCTTAGTCTTCAAGAGACATTGAGTTTATTTCAAGTTGAGATCTTTCTCAAACTGAAATATCTCTTTTATTTAAATTCAGTAATAGTAATCATTGAGTACTGTTAAACATTTTAAATTATAGTTAGGAAGTACTACACTGACAATATATATTGTAACATCACTGAAATAACTGTACAAATAAATGAACTGGTGTGGAGTTTGAAGCTTAAGAATTTTTAATGCAATATTTCTTTAACTTTCTTCTACTGATATTCCTTCTGATTAATTTTAAAACATTTAAAACTTTGACATAGTAGTTTCTTCAGTGGTAAGGAATTCTGGGAAATGAATTCTGAATTCTGGGATGTTGAAACGGGGATGCTGGGACATGCTGAAATCACATGGCATGAGTCCTAGAATGGCAAATGTAAGATTTAAGTTATTAATTTACAGGGAAAATAAAAATACTTACACCTTTGAGTACCCTTTTCTTGCAACACATATAGCCTATGAATTCATAGGAGTGAGATTCTGAGATACGGTTTGAGATGACTGAAAGAAAACAACTGTCAATTTAAAAAAGCCTAGTTCCGCAGGCACTGGCAGAAAGCTTGCAGCTACTTGTCTTTTTCATCAGTAATTAACACTAAAATTATTGCTGATATAAAAACAAACAATGAGAACAGGGAAGTTACGCATAAGCATTACTTCGTAACCTACTTCTAAAAAAAAAAAAACAAACGAAAACAACAACCCAACAAAAACCAAACCCCGAACTTGGAACAAACAAACGGGACCCTAAAACACACATTTTAAACATGGTCAAATGCAGCTGTTTATCAGAAAACATTTTCCAAGAGGCTGACTTTTGGCAACAGTCCAGGTATCAATGCATCAAAATACAGTTCTTGGTGGAATGCTGTGGCAGAAAAACATGACATATACAAAACAACAGAAACACTGTTTCATTTCAACACATAGCCTTGTTGAAACCACAATTACTACATGCGGTACTGGAGTTTGTATTTTTAAAAGGACACTGTGAAAAGGGAGACACATAAAAGAGCTACAAAAGTGACTCAGGGATTGAAGTAAGTATCTTAGAGCAATATAGAAGTGAATGTGGTTATCTAATCAAAAAAGATTGATGGTGACTTTATTGTGCTTCTCTGTGGGAAGAAAATACTGCTTAATAAAGGCTCTACTCAAATGAAAGAAGGCACGAAAAAGACAACAATTTTCAAAATGTTTTTTTCTTTTCATATTTTTTTTTTAATAGAGTGGGGCAAATTAACTATTAGAACAAATTACCAGAAAGTAGAGAAGCCTCTTTGACATCTTTGAAATGTGCATGGTATTTTCTTTTATTTTTGCAAACACAAACTGCTGAGCTCAATATGGGGTAAGACCTCTCTAACAGGTACAGAAGATTAAATTCCATAGTCTAATGATCCCTCTGGTCTGAAGGCTACAAAAAGATTCATAATGTTTGAGTTTTACAACTGGTGCTACCCTACCAGTGAAAAAGGTTTGCTGCCGGCCTTAGCTGCTTAAAACGTATTGTTCCCTCGGTGTGCCGCGTATCTCGGTTCTGTAATGTATCACATTCCCAACCACCTGCCAAGAACATAAGTAGTCAACACATGATTTATACCAGCATCTCCTTAACAACAAACACAGGCTTAAGCATTATTAATTCTTCCTAAAATGGCTGCCTTAAGCCTTAAGTGAATCAAGACAGTACGGAGGGGTAAGAGACTACCTGATTATGCCATTACCGAATTAATCTTTTGTTGATGAGGAAGTCTAAGCTTTTTTTGCCAGCAGAACAAAACCAAAGAAATGCAGCAGGTTTTAGAAGGTCTGCTAAGAACCCCTCCCCAATGTCACTTACCCTTCACTGACATAGAAAATAATTTCCTGGGATACATCTCATTCGAATAAATTGATTTACTTGTATGCAAATGAGAGAGATCTCTAAATTCATTCCCTTAGCTTGAACCTCTTCTTGCAGCACTTGCCTTTTCTGACAAAAAATAAAAAAATCAAAAGTCCGAAGGCCACCTACACTAACAACTAACCGGTATACATCCATCACGTATAATTGCACTGCCTCAGGCCAACAAGCAACTTTAACTAGGTGAGGAAGTGTCCCACAGATGTACCACCTTCCGCATTATTTCAGACTTGCCAGCTGCTAAAAGGTAGGAAGAAAATGGATTACTTGCTTCTATTTATCTAACTTGACGACTTCTCAGCATGGGAACGGAGCATTCAGACTGGACCTTTCTAGCTAAAGCGGTCTCATAACATACCCATTCGGAGGTAGGATAAAGCACCGTTAGGCCTTGCTCCTTTTGTCTATGTAAAGAGTTTCACCAAAACTGGGTAGGTTGTCATCAAGAGAATAACAACAGGATATTATCAGATGAATACTGCATTGTGGTCCAAAAACACAAAGGAAAAATGAGAGAAATGCCACAAGAACAAAAAGAATGACTTTTGAAAAAAACAAAACAAAACAACCAAAACCCAAACCATAAGAATTCTCTTTATCTACTCTTCCAGGTGCCCTCAACAACTGCATACTCCTGAACTCCTCTATGCACAGTCTTTTTATTTTCCACAGTCTCTGGGTCAGGAATTCACTCTGCCATAAGTCTAACAAACACCAAATACTACTTGGTGACTCTACATAAAAATATGGAATTAATATTAAAGCACTTGAGAAAGAAATTATAATCTAGCACCCTGTTTTGTGTAGAAATAAAATAATTTTATATTTTATATTCTATTATCACAGCTGGAAGTATCCAAGAAGAAACACTGTTGAAGAAATAAAATCAGTTTACCTTTTAGAAGGAATAAGATTACATTTTTAGCATTCACATTTTAATGCAAGATACAGTATCACCTGTCTTAAAATAACAAGCAAGAATTCCACAATTAAACTTTATCTTATGAAATTAAAACCCAAAACAAATCAGAACTAAGCTGGGGCTTCCTAATAAGTTAAGGAACATATAATTAAAGTTTCGTGGATTCTCCTTTCATATCCTTACACCATCATCTGTAAAAGGGTGACTCTCTCAAGTGACTAATCTTTAAGAAATATTTCTCAACAAATAGACAATAAAAATAAATTAATTTTGATCTCTGATTTCAAAGCTTTAAGCTATAAGGATATTGAGTTTTAAACCAGAATCTGATAGATAACCTATCCGTAACCTAGAACATTACACATTTTTAATATCCTTCTCAAAAGTATGAAGTCTATTGCTAAAGGAAAGTTAGAAATACATTACCATGTACCAAAGTCAATACAAAAATCATGTGAAAACCAGAAGAAATTATCTGTATTATTTCCTCCCTTGACTAATTGCTGTTACTCAACTCAGTCAACAGAAGCCTGACATAATCACATCATTACAGTTACCCAATTCCTCCAAAATAAGCAAGTTTTAAAAAATTAGACCTCTAATTCTAATTTATTATTCTAAGAATATTGGATAAACTGATTCTTCTTCTCATTACTGCCTGCTCACATGAAGAAAACAAACCTGAAACAGTTGCTTTATTTCCCCCACCCCTAGAAAATGTATGAAAGCATTACAGAAGTGTAAGCCAAGACATTTCACAGAACTTTAAAGCCCAACACCATTAGTTATTTCTGCATGCATCACAAGGTGACTTCGTAAATTCAAGAGCATAACTGGTCACAATTTATACAGCACCACAGAAAGAAGTATTTTGGTATTTCAAAGTATTTGAAAAATCATTTGAAATGCTAAAACCAACATGCAGAGACAGATGGAGGAAAAAAAAATACTGACATATTCATACAAACCCGCTTTGCTTTTTTTTCTTGTTCAGAAGCTAGTCTGAACAAGATCCGTTTCATTGTGACAGTATCAATCATAATGCAACTACTACTTTAAAGAAGAATAATGATGGACAAACCCAAACATACTTGAAAGCTGACAAGAAATTATTTTAATTTATAACTGTAATTAACTTCAACTTTAAAATAACTTCTCAAAACCAGCTGATGTCTAAATTCTAAATTCTTATTCTAGTAACTGAATAGTTCATTCTTCCACGGATGAATTTAACACAATGGAACATCAGCCACAGCTAATCTAACCCTCTTGATGATCTTGTGTCGAGGTTTAGGTTATATTAATTCAGATAGAGATGGATTTAGTTTTCTTAATTTATTGAAAAGCCCTAGAAAAACCACACTGATATATAACTAAATTACAACTGAAAAATTTTCATCCCCAAATACACTCAGATTATTTTCATGAGACAGGTTTGATAAACAATGAAATTATTTTCTGAGCCAGGTTTCTATTTGCTTGAATTTCCACAGAATCTATTTCCCTTATTTCTAGGTCCAAAGGCTACAAAAGGCTAGCAAGTCAGCCTTTTGGTACCCAGCATACAAACAACATGCTCCATTGTTAGGAAATGCAGCCTAGTGCCCTTCAAAACACATCATATAGATAGTATTAGGAGTCAAACAATGGAAAAACTACATCTGCATTTCCACCTTACAGAGCTGGTTCTTTGGGAATACCTGAGTCACTTCTAAAAAAACCCCAGATTTATATATATATATACAGACATACATATATGTCTGTGTGTGTGTGCATATATATATATATGGTATGTTCATGCATACAGACATGCATGCTCTCTGTTTTCTTCAGTGTCAAAGACTCTCATTGGAGCTTTCCTTTATCTTTTCAAAAAAAGATCTAAATAAGGGATATACAACCAAATCTAGGTGAGCAAACTAAGTAATCCATGGTGTGATTGTCTAAACTGCTCCTTCTGTAGTTTATGAGCACTGCCTGAAATCACAAGCTTCTTAGAATCATAGAATGGTTTGGGTTGGAAAAGACCTTAAAGATCATTTAGTTCCAAGCCCCCTGCCACAGCAGGGACATCTCCCACTAGACCAGGTTGCTCAAAGCCCCATCCAACCTAGTCTTGAACACATCCAGTGATGGAGCATCCACAGCCTCCTGGGGCAACCTGTTCCAGCGCCTCACCACCCTCAGAGTGAAAAACTTCTTCCTAATTTCTAATCTAAATCCCTCCTCTTCCAGTTTGTAACCATTACCTCTTGTCCTATCACTACAAGCCCTCGTGAAAAGTCTCTCTCCAGTTTTCTTGTAGGCCTCAACAATAGATTCTGGGAACAGAATAGGCCTGATCTTGCAACAGATTTTACATATATGCTTAAATTAAATACTCTAAGATCTACATGAGTAAAGTTAACCATGTCCCTCAACCTTGCAGAATCAGCACAGATCTCTAATTCTGCAACCTGTATTTATACAGAATAAATAATACGGGCTTTAAGCTGCAGTAAGAAAGATCTATTATTAAAGGGTAGTGAAACACTGGAGCAAATGGAAAAGAGCATGTAAGAAAAGCTTCCTTACAGGGAGATTTTAAAGAACAAATTAGATAAATACCTTGCAAGAAAGACATTTATACTCAAACCTGCCTTGCAAAGAGAACATAGATTAAAAATCTCCAACGGTCACTTCAAACTTAATTTTTCTTGATTCTGTGATAAACTGTAAAGTAACAAACTGAACAAAAAAATAAGGCTCCCAAAATTCCAGATGCATTTGTTAACTGTTAAAAAAGTGGCTGAAGTTCAAAAACTACTCTTCCTGAACAGAAACTGGGATTAGATAAAAAAGATCATCATCCAACAGTCAATATTGTCACTAAGAAACACCAGAACACTACTTATTGCTATCGTGGTTGAGTACGTTTGTTTTGAAATACTAGAAAAAAAGATTAAATTTAAAAAATGAGCAAGTAAAGCAGTAACAAATTTAAGCGTAGACTAGAAACAGACACTGAGTTCTAAACATGAATCCTATCTAACATAAAGAGAAAAGCACAACCTGGAAGCTTCATGTTAAAGCACCTTCCTATCCATAATCCCAACAGTATCAAGATCTACTGTTATGTTACTCTGATAAAATTACTTCTTCCTCAACCCAAAAAACATCTTTAAGCTATTCCACACCAAGAAAGAACATTCTTGATGCACCATTCGTCATGCTGTACTTTGCTTCAGTCTCTTGGGCTACTTTGACAGTTTTCCTTGTATTCAGATTCTCAGTGGAGCTCAGAATACAGGGCAGACCCAATTTCCAAGCCGAAAATTCATCCCTGTGGGTACTGTTTTCAAAGGCAAGGAGCGCTTGCCTTTCTGTATCTGCAGGTCATATCTCACATTTTTCTCTGGGCTGAAGTAGATATAATAGTTTAATAAACTCTGCTTATCAAGTGTTTTCCTTCAGCAGGCTCACCTGGATTATTTTCTTTGCTGTGAACTGCTCCTAGCAGCAAATGAGAGCAATACACAATTTTGGACAAACACACATCCACAGGAAAACAGCAACTGAAAAAACTAAATTAATTTGTCTTATCCAAGCTTAGGACTTCTTTCTAAGACAGACAATCAGTTTAACTCTGGAAATGTCATTCAGAAAATCATGTTTTTAACTGAGGTCAACTTACAGCCCACTTCTTTACAGATCATGTACTGCTTCTTGGCTATCCTTTGACAATACCAAATATTGTTTCTGAAGTTATATGGTCACAGCTTTTTATCAGAAAGCCACTCAAGGCTAAAGGATTGGTATCTCCCCCAACCAACTCCAATCAGGGGAATATCTGTTCTAATTGCAAGAGGTAAATCTGAAAGGTCGGTAGGTCTTTGTTGAGTTCCTGAGGACATCAAGAGTAAGACTTACTAAAACTGCTTTATCTAGCATTTGCTCTTAAAAATAATATGGTTGTAAGCAGTCATAATATGAATATACCTGTGGCACTTGACTGGGAGGAGCTTAAGACTTCATCTTCAGTTACATTTTATGCAACTTCAGTAAGATCAGTGGCACGGTATGGCTGTAACCAAATGCTGAATCTGGCCTTCAAACTCTTAACAACGGAAATGAACCCACGGGGATGTACATCCTTGTTTTGCTTATGTTGCAAAACAGTGACACCCACTGGCAGCAACAGTTTAAATACTTAATTGGTGCAATTTGGATCTACTTGGTAAGAGTTGCTAAGAAGTTTCTCCTGAGAGAAATTCATCATAGTAACAACCATACGGACTTACCTGTTGAGTCACCACTGCTGTCTGAGTTTTCAGAAACTGAAATACTAATAGCATCTGGGGTAACTGCAACGTAACCCTCCGGAGGAAGAGTCACTGTGTACATTCTCCTTGGAGATGGAACTGTATTGTTACTACCTACAAAACAGAAGAAACAAAGTGTCTGGCTATTGATCTCAGTACAGATTTTCTCAAACGTTTTCCCAACTATGGCAATGATATAAAGTGGTCTTGAAAATCCTTATAGAGGAAAATGAAGTAAGAGAAAGTCAGGTGTGGAACACTGAAATTGTCCTATGACCAACAAAGTGGGGTTGGAATTCTGTAGCAGCTACAAAGAAATAAATGCTCCATAGGTTAGTTCTTTCCACCAGAAACACTTTTTTTCCCCCTCCTGTTGTGTCAGACAACTCTTCTGCCCTGACTTCAGAACAAGCTTCCACTTACGTTGTTATTTTAAGAGCTGCTCTACACATTTTTCCCCATGCAGCAAGAGTAGATGCTATTTAAGAAATGCTTGATAAAGGATGGATGGAGAGATAGCTGCTGATTATAAAGTGATAGAAATCACAGAACTGTGGTTTGTCCATTTGAAGACCTTTTAAACATAGCCTGTGCTGTTCTGAAGGGCGCAAAGATACAGGGAGTTTGAAAGTCACACTTGCCTAAGCTCAGCAGCGCCTGTCCAAGAGGGTTCATCTCCTCTGCATCTTTCTGGGGGCAAGGGGGAAGAGTGCCAAGGGCCAGCTTTCCAATGGATTCACTCTATGGGAAACTACTTGTGATGATGGCAGTAGGCTGATTTTGCAGGATTTCTTTCCCCTTTAAAGTATTTAAAAATACCCACAAGAGTGGCAGTATGAAACCAGCCCAAACATAAGACTATCTTTTTGCGCGGTGATGATGACAGTAGAGATCAACTACAGGGAGACAAAAGCCTTTCCAGAAGGTCTGGATATTCAGGATGTCTCCAAATGCTGCAAAATAATTTTAGATGGTTCACTGTGAGGGGTTGTTTTTGTAGTTTCTTTGTTTGTTTTGGTACACTCAGCCAGTTCCATAAGCTAGTACAGACACAGCACCAGCCTTTCTTCCTTGGGAGCAATTTGTCCCTTTAAAACACACAGACAGAAACAAACTGTTAAAATAATATACACTAAAAACATCTCTGGAAGGTGGACACAATTAACCTCCTTACACCACAAACTTGCTAGAAGATCCCAGATGATCTGGGTCTATTATCAAGTTGCAGCTATGGTTGGCCTAGTATCTAAGCATTTAAAATGCAGTTGTGTCTGATAGAAGTAATTTTTCTTAGGGATTTGTGTTTCTAATATGTAATTTAACTATACACATTGTATGCAAATATATAATTTAACTATACTCTGACATTTCTCAGATAAGTGCACTTGAAAGAGTTCAGCATGACTGATCACCTTGCATATCTATGATAAAGTACATTTCAGAATGTCCAAGGCACTTTTTAAAAGCTACATCACAGTTGTTTTCATCATCAGGATGTAGTAATTCTGTTTTGAACAGGCCAGAAAATTTCAAACCGATATCGACGATGCATACTTCAAGCGATAATAAAGAAAAAGAAATAAATAATACAGAAATATGAAGGGCAATTATGTGATTTGGGAAAAGTTCCACTAAAAATAAATATTGAATAATTCCTCAACAAATCCTTTCTATGAAGATGAATATCACTGATTGCAGTGATTTTTATTTTTTTTTCCCTATCCAGGTTGATTATTGATGAAAAGCTAAATTGTGACAGTTTTCTATTACAAAGATGTCCAGTTGTTTCTTGAGTTACTTCCTTCTGAATTTCAAGCTTTCCCTTATTTTCCATTTATGTTTAGGTCTTGTAAAACAAAGATGAAAACATTACACTCAGTTTTCAGCAATGTTGACTAACTCAAATCCTTCAATCCTAAAAGGAGGAGACAGACTGGGATAACAACTTCCCAGGACAGTTACATGACAGAATTGGTACTATCTGCAACACCTGGTCTTACAAAGAACAGTAACAACTTTTACTATGCTGTTGAGTGATGACTCAAAACAATTTAAGACAGCCTGTTTAAATCAGAGCCTCCAAATTACACATTCATTCACCCCATATGCATCTTCAAGTAGTTTACAAACCATAAATCAAGCATTACTTTGCTAATCCTGTGCAAGTATGCCAAACCAAACTGTTACCATATCGTAACAAAAGTATACACACAACTCCGTAATCTCAATAGATCAACAAATCTCCCACTCTCAAGCCACTACGTCTGGATTTTTGCAGCCTGAGGCCATAGTCTTGAGCTATGAAGAGATGAGTTGGGTCATAAAGTCATAAATATTGCTGCAAAGCAAATGGCTGAGCTTACGAAAATGTGACCTAAAAGGGTTTTTTTGACTAACAAAAGTGATCAGATACTGCAGACACTCAAGAATGCTCTTCTTTCTACTAGTTAAAGGTCTAAAGAATCCCGTTTCTGAAATTTTATTTTATGGAAAAAAAAAAAAGTATTTAAAGGATTTCTACAAAACCACAAAAAGGAAAAGCGTTACTTTTAAAGGCAAACTAAGAATACAGAATAAATATTTTGAACTAAGTTGTCCCCTGTTCATGTTCTTCACAACATTCTCCGCATGAAGAGCTCCTTTTCATGTACATCAACCTTGTGCACAGAGTAGAGAAGTGTATCTAAACCACGCTGTTACCAAGGTTACATCTGCAAGCATGTCAGTAGCTCGCATAGCTATGTTGTTTCTTGCCATCCTACTACAAATGTCAGACCTTTTAAGAAGGAACTGAGGGTGAAGCTTCCAGACATGGTGGTCAGAAGGCTGGTACGTAACACAAGCATGGCTTCCAGATGGCCAGAACACAAAGCACCCTTGGGCACACCTTGAATACAGACGCAGCCAGAACACATGTTCATACAATCTTGGTCCTTTGCTTTCTACTAAGACTGATTAAACCCTGAGCAGAGACTGAATCACCACTAGTTTCTGTGGTGGGCTGACCCTGGCTAGCAGCAAAACTTGCCCCCAGAGACTTTCTTGTTCCCTCCTCAGCAGGGCAATGGTGAGGTGTGGAAAAAATGGGAAGAACAGAATGAGAGAGCTCACAGGTCAAAGACAGGGAGATCAATTTCCAACCACTGCTATGGGCAAAACAGATTCAGCTTGGGAAAATGAAGCAAAATAAAAAGAAGCAAACATTAAACCACCTTTTCTCCTCAGCTGTTATTTACTCAAGCTTCTCTCCTCCTCACTCACTATCACCAGAGGTCACACTCAGTCCCTTTGGCGAGGCTGCGAGCAGTGCAGGGTGGTGGCTGTCTACAGTCAGGATATAAGGGTTTTTCTCTGTTGCTCCTTCCTTTTCACTCTTCCTCTACACCAGTGGTGGTTCCCTGTGCGCTGCAGTCCTTCAGGAACATTCGCTCAACCACAGAGCACCTCTTCCTCCCCCTCTGACTCTAGTGTTCCCACTGGTTGTCACACCTTTTAGTTCCCACCTCTCTCAGGAGCATTCTCTACTTTCTTAAATGTGCTTTCCCTGAGGTGCCACCATCTTGGCTTCTGGGCTCAGCCATGCCCTGTGGTGGGTCAGCTGGAGAGAGCTGGATGTGTCAAGCAGTGGATAGCCCCAGCTTCTCCTCAACAGAGGCCACCCCTGAAGCCCCTGGTGCCAGTACCTGGGCATCTGCACCTGGTACAGCTGCACAGCCTTATACGGAAATTTTGTCTTTCCCCTGAAGTGCCTCCCTGCAACTCAGAAAGCCTTGGTAACCTACGGAAGTGTTCCCATAGAGCAACACTCACAGACCAGAGGACCTACATCCAGTGGTCAGGTCAGCTGGAACATCTTGCAGCCTCCTCCAAACAACCACCAAGTTCGCCTGATCTGACCGAGACTGTGATCTTTCTCATAAAATTATCCCTTGGAAAAATCCAGCCATCATTCCTCCAAATGGAAGAAAAGAGTTCACCTCTCAAAAGAGATCTTTACAGAAAAGCACAGAAAAAGAGGGACTGATGCTGGATCAAATCCAAGGTCTGATTAGTTCAGTGTCATACTTTCTACAACAGTCATTATTCTTAGTAGGCACTTACTGCGTATTACAGTAGGTATGATCTAGACAAAAATAAGGCTTGAAAAACGTCTGTTATCTCATTTTACAATTTTGCATTAAAAGACGTTTTTACTTATAAGCTAGAATATGACCATGTTCTAGTTATTCCTCATTTTTATTACATACATAATTACATTACATACATATTACGTAAGTGTGATTGAGACTACAACCTGAAAACTGTGACAACCCCCAATGCACACACACAACCCCACTTTGCCTCTACACAATATAGAAGCACTATCACTTTCTCCTTCATTGACAAGCATCTTTGAAGACAGTGCACATGCAAATACTGGGCAAGAGAGTTTTGTCTCCTCCAAAAGGCCTTCATAAATGGAAGTGTAGCAAAGGCGGTATCAGTGACTATCTGTAGAACACACACCTTGAGGGTCCTCTTGAGCTGTGGTACTGAATAACAGGTACTTTTCCAGATGTGAAGACATCAGATTGTTCTTCACCAGCATGAACATTATAAAACAAAGCTGGTGATTCTGAATACCTCCCCCAGCCCCAGTGTATACACATTTTTATTCAGATGATATCCAGGCTCCTGAACATCAGGCTGTAGTTTAGTCTATCACGGTAAGGTATGTGAGAATAACTTCAGGGACAGGAGGTGTTACATTGTGTACAATCATCCTCTGTTCACAGGTTGACTTTCACAGCGCTGTCTTCCAGTCTCAAGTCAAGACACACACTATAGGGCTTTCCACAAAGGCAGAACCTTTTAGCTCAAGTAGCCTTCTGTGCAATCAGAAAGCACAATTCCTTTCCTTGGAGTGCTGTGTAATTCCTGCTGCTCGACCTCAGCCTTCAGCAGGATTCTCTCCCTCAATACTACATAAATCGCATCGGGTAGAGAGAAAAAAAAAGATGATTATAATAAGCAACCTAGCAAAGAACAGACAGTCACTTACTGCTGGTCATTTGTTCTACTGAAATGATAACTATCACACAACAATGGCAATGCTGTGCTACTTTGCTGGGTGATTGGATTAGTTAGTGAGTCATTTCTACAAATCCACTACTGCAGGTAGGAACTTGCCTCTCGCAAAACGAAAGAACTCCCTTTATGGACAGCTAATAAATACAATTTACTATTACAGCTTAATTCCTTAAGATAGTTTTAAACACCTCTAGTGCCCAATCTTACCAATTTAACCAATAGAAAAATGTCTATCATCTGCAAACATTAGTGTCCTATCAATCCTCTCATTGGAATAAGCAAAGAGTCACTCAAGTCAGTTTTTGGCTGAAAAAGATATACAAAAAAGAATTCCAAAGATTCTTCATCTGTTTCCAAACAACAAAAAAATACTGAATGTCTTTTGGACATCTAATTATCTCATTTTGCATTATTTGCTACTGTTATATATTTTATTGGCACCAATACCTGTAACAGGATACTGAAAAAGGATTTTCTTTTGCAGAGTTCACTTCAGTTTTAGAATTTTGAAGATGTCTGCTATTCTGCTTTGAATTATACCTATTCAAAAATGTACAATGACATTGATTCAAAGAACAAAAAAGTGAAATTAAAAAGTTATATAATTAAACAGATAAATGCTGTCCTCTGGCTCAGAAAATCCCCAAGCAGCAAACTGTTGGAGAACACTGCGGGGAAGTAGTACATTATGCTCATTTTATCCCAATACTCTATTCGGCAATATTATTTATTGATCACTACATACCAGCGTAGACAGCAATACTGAATTTTTCTTATTGACCTTGATTTCTGCTACTTTTTTCAGTTACCTTTAAACAGGAGAAGTCCACTATCCTGATGGTCAAGAAATAGCATTCCCAGATTTTTTTTGTAGAAGCCTGCTCCTGATACATAGGGTGTATACCATTCGCATCTCGTAGCATGCTGTGACTCAGATCAGCTCATTCCAGCCTCCCTCCGGACACCTCACATCATCAGAACTGCTTCACTTTATTAAAAAGAGAAAGTCTAGATTACAGAGGTTCCTTCCTCTTCTCAAATAATGGCAATGACTGTAAAGTAAACAAAGTCGATAGTTCTGGGAGTCTTCTGTAAGCATTCTTTTTCATGACTTGGTGAGTCAGTACACTTGATTAGAGAGGTCCTCGAGATATATTTTTGAATGAAAATTTCTTGTTTTATCCATAGCCTGTGGTTCCTTGGCCTGTAGCATCTTCTGCCGGTTATCACACTGATGGAAAGCCAACAAGATGGATGAGGGCAATTTCTCCCCATTCCACCTTTTCCACACATGATGAAATAAGATTAGGGTATGACAACCTGCACCTGACCCTCATGACCACCAGGCTTCTTAGGAGCTCAGATGAGTAGAAGGTTTCACTAGGCAGATCCCTGGGGAGCTAACACTCGCCTGTGGCTTAGGGTCTGGAACCAACTCCTACAGCAGCTTCCCTCCCAGCTCCCTCCCCTGTGGGGACCATGCAAATTGAAGAGAATGGAAAAGGAAAAGGGTAGCTGATGACCAGCCTTACAGTTTGTCCTTTCCAACATACTAAGATAATGACTACATTTTCAGTTAAACCAGACACAATCATTCAGTGGTACCCCTGAGTTTGGTGGGATGGATTCCCAAACCTTTTCAACTAAGCGTGTTGTAGTATTTCTTGAAAGAAGGTTCTACTTAATATTTGACAAGCTACATTTCAAACTTCTTGTTCAAGCTTAAGTATGATTAGAAGGGAGGGAGAATGGGAAGAAGAAAAATGACAGCATCTAAATGAATGATGATCCATCCACTCACCTTGTATTAAACGTCTCAAACACTTCTGCAAATATTGCAAATCAGTGACCTTTTCGTTAAGCCCTCTGCACTCTGGAAAAGCCATCTACTTTGGATTTTATTTATCCTGTTTTTAAATTCTGTTTTGTGTTTCAAATGAACTTCTAATTTTATTAAAATCTACTGTATTAAGGCTTAAACACCTGCTACAGGTTATTTTAACACTTCCTGATGCAGATTTATCACCCAGTTGAGAAGCATGTAACTATAATGTTGTTACCCAGAAGTGCTGAGATCTGCTAAAACTGCTGTTAGAGGACTGGTTTTTTTTCTTTCTTCAATTAATGGCAATCAAAGACCGCTTCTTAGGGCTTTAGAATAGCGTGGGGTTTTTTCTGGTCACAATTATTTGCCCAGAATTATTTCTCCCAGCTGTCTCATTACATCTCTGCAGGCTTAAGAAGCCTTTCCCATACAACAGCATTTTGCCACCCTGTCTTAAAATTTCTCTCATTCTAAAGGCTAGTAGTTTATGTCCACACACACATTGGCAGTTGTTACACTTTTTATAGCTATGTATTCCAGTGCAGCATCTTCAGTATAAAATGAACATTTTCTTTCACTGAATACTAGGCCTTATCATATTCTCATTTTTATTAACATCAGGAATCCAGTTTCTTTCTTCAGAGCTGAAAGAGGTATAAGATGACCTAAAAACCAACATAATGGGATTTTTTCCTTTTTTCTCTTGTTTTTCACTCCTTACAAGCATTTTTCATAGCTCGTAAAAATAACATCACCATCGAAGTTTGGTTTAAAACACATTTTAAAACGTTCTGTTTCCTATTAATATTTCCAGTGGAATAATTGCAAAAGTTACCCATGAAAGTACCATGGTCAAACTTGCAATTTACAAACCTTATTACATCAATAAAGTTTTCAGGAAGAGAGAATAAAAACAAGTGGTTTCACGATCAGAGGACTAGAGCATGAAAAGAAAACAGCTTGAGAAAAATCCTTAGAAGTGTTTCCTCATCATTGTCTTTTCCTTCAGCTTGATGGAAACCAAAAACTTAGAAGGAAATTGAGATCAATAAAGATGTACCCATTTTACAAGGCTCAAAGTTGGGATGGGAAATTCATAAAAAGGAAAGAACAAGAAAGCTCAAATTTATTTCCCTCACCACCTCCCACGTGTACACTCTTACTTTTTTTTGACACCTAGAAAGGCTGTATTGTAGCCTCTTTTATTGGAGGCAGGATTTACCATTATAACTCTTCCTCAGCTTCATTAGAAGTGGTGGGCATTCTTTGTCAGAGAAAGAACAGATTTTAAGAAGTAAAAATCCTTCTCCCTCTTGTTCTCACTCACTGTCTGAGGAAGAATTTTTATGTATGAACCATTAAAACATCTACATTCCCTTGGAAAAAGTAGTTAAAACAAAGCACCACACAAAGTGAGAGTGAAGCAGGGAAAAAGCCTTGGTCAAGGAAACCAAGAAATAGAACGCTTTCCAGAGCAGAATCCAATGACAGGCAGATAGCAGTTTTGAAATTACAAGATAGTTAATTTTAAAAGTCCTATAAGCTATTTTTTTTGTTGTTTTCTGAAAGCTGAATGTATGAGGTAATGATTCAATAAATGACATTGCTAAGTATTATTTAACTAGAAAGCTCTAGTGGCTCCTATATATCCTGGTATATGATTATAGGCAATATTTTGATTAAATGTCTAAGAACTTTAGCTGTATAAATAGGAGAATAAAGCTATCTATGTTAAGTTAGCGCTCAGCTCAATTATTTCCCCTGTTGCTGCAGATCTTACTTGTTCAATACACTTTTCAAAAGTCAAATACCTCCCTGCCAATCAACATATTTTTCTAGAATAAATGCAAGAACGCTGAATCTAAAAGGCCATGTCTAAGTTGCAATTAGTTAATTACCTTCACTGATTAAGTGATTATGTCATTACTGGGACTTACGTGAAACTAGACCAGTAAATAAACAGATGTGATCATCAGAATAAAAGTAAACAAAGTTGAAGACTTTAAACTTTTTTCCCCAAAAAAACCCATTTATTTTTTTTATTCTATAACTGGAAGTCATCAGTAAAAGCACATTCCCCTCTGTGTACAAAGTAATGCAAACCACAGCGGCACAACAAATTATGGAAAATCATGCGCCCTGAACTTAGTTCAATACCAAGTTCACATTATGAGCACTTCCACTTTTCAGATAATAGCTGGATGGTACAGTTGGTAGGAAAGACAAGTAGGAAGTACATGTGTAACAGCAGAAAACATTTAGTTTGACTCTGAATAACTATGATTTTTATACTGGCAGCTTAAGTAATAAACTCCCCAGTGTAAATGGGAGGAGGAGAGGCATCTCACACAACCTGTTTTGTCATCAGTACATCAAGAAGAATTTCAAACAGGGAGACGAAGTGGACAGCGAGAATGCTAACACACACAATTACTACGCTGCAGTCTCCTCAGGACTATCAGCCCTTCTCCAGCTGAAACAAGTGAATTTTATCACGTTCTTCCACAAGCCATTTTTCTGTTTCCTTTCTCAAGATAATTAGTTTTCCTGCAGCTGGCTACATCTAGGTTTAGAGCTTGTTTACACTTCCAGCTAAAGCTGGCATTTTCTACTCCAATTAGGCAACTGCTACATGCTATTAGATGAGCTACTTGTTAAATTGCTTTCAGTTGTCTCAGAGGCCGGCAGATTTCTCTATGACAGCTAAGCTGTTTGAAATGAAAATGTAGAAGAGAAGAATGAGTGAATGTAGATGCATAAGAACACTGGAAAGGAAGGAATATGCCAGCCAGCCACAGGGGGGGGGGAAAAAAAAAAAAAAAAAAAAGCATTGCTAGGGGAACTGGAGACTGAACTACAAGGTTGTTTCTGTCACAACAGAAGTTACAGGTATTATACATTCAGCCCACTCACTCTGAACAGGGATGGGTTGGTTGGTTGTGTTTTGAGGGGCTTTTGTGTTTGGTTTTGGTTTTTTCTTTTTCTTTTTACAAACTACCAGCTTACATATCTGGTTGGGCACCACTTCTACCAGAACCACCAGGGGTTGGTGTCTTCAGTCAAGTACTCCCTTCTGGATATATCTGTCCTACTTTCACAGTGCCACTGTAATATAGCATGTAATGAGAGAATATTTAAACCCTTGGGAGAAGAACATAAGAGTGTGTGACAACACTTTGTTGTATCATAATTATAATCTCCATTGCTCTTTAGCTTATTCACAATAGACAGCTTTTCAGAGTAATTAACTGAAATGAAGCTGAATTGTTTAACAAGTCTCTAAAGCTGTTTACTGCATTGGGTACTGCTAGAGTTTAATTGCTCAAGCATATGCACTTCATCAAGTAAAAGCCAGAGCTGTCCATGCATAGTTTTTAGACAAGTTTTGTCTGCTAGGCACTTCCGTCACAAACTTAATTCTTCTATAGTAGAATGGCTGCAGGAAGACAGGATCAGGATGAGTAAGGATATAGTTCAGGTGCCCCAGTGAGGATTTCTTAAATGCAATATACTGTCAGAATTAATAACTTCAGTTATTCAGAAGGAGAACACACAAAAAAACCCCGAAACCACACAGCTGTACTGAATTTTAACGGGAAATCCTTACATAGGATAACAATGCTGAGATATTTCAGTTGATAGACATTTTGAGTTTTTATTTAATGAATATGGAGTAAATTGCATTTTGTCTACTTGTATAGTAAATATGGATTCCCTTTTTTTAAAAAAAAGGCAAAACTAAAACTTAGGATTAATAGCAGCTTAGTTTTTTTCTTCATTACCTCTTAAATAAATAAAGGAGACAAAAAAGATCACCTAGGTTTTCTCCACAAGATCTGAGGTTCTGCCTAGGCTCTCCTGAATTTCAATTTCCTTTTTCAGAAGCAGGGGAAACCCAAAACCCACAAGTGGAACAGCATGCTTTATACAGGAAAAACTGAATACTATACGTTCCACTTGTACAGAATTATCATTCTCCAGTAACTCTTACATTTTGATTAGTATAAGGAAGATGCTATACATCAATCAGTAAATCCCAAGTCATTTTAAAAAGTGTTTATAATTCTGACTAAAAAGCCAATTCTACAATTAGCAAGTCTCTAGTCAGAAGCATGCACGTCTACTTTGAGTATATACTATAAAAGTATTTAAAATAATTAGTGAGGTTTTAAAAGTATCAACAGAAAGTAATCACAGAACTGCAGACCTCAAGAGAAACAACTCTCCATGAAATTAATCCTTGTTGCAAGTAGATCCTGCCCTAACAAGGGTCAGAAAAACAAACCCAATTCTCAGAACAAAATACAGAACTGTCCTTTTTGCTCCATGATCCCATTCCCACGAAGATATATTTTACTTGTATTAGGATTCTGGATCAAAAGCTTCGTTTTATTAACTTGAAGAACACTGTATTAGGAACCAGGTATAAACAGAGAAGTTACAGAAGGTCAGTTAAATTCTCCCCCTCACCTCCCACTTCAGTGGGAGCTTGGGCCAGTCCTAATTTATAGGGAATGGTATAGATTCACCACAAATGAAGGCATTAAATAATTCCATAGCTGTGCTTAGTTAGCATGTCTTCATCATAGAGCCAATAAATAACCTGTCACCTGTTTTGAAAAGACAATTAGTTCCCAGTGCTATCAAATATCATTTCATAGAATAAGCTTAATGCTTTATCAGCCTTTTGAAAAAGTGCCTCATTATTGACTATGCAAAAGAAGTTCTACGAATATTGATCTATAAAACAAAAATGGGTATCAAACAGATGGAACTGCAACAAGCTGAGATTTCCAGTCAATTCTCTGTCACAGTAATCGGATGTGATAGAGGACAACAGCCACCCAACCCTTCAAAAGCAAATTCTACCACAGGCACATGTAACCAAGCCCTGTATAGCCAATCTGTTACCAGCCTTCCTTGGTACAGATTGGGTGGGGGGCAGCTAATTAAAAAAAAACTGAACCAAACCAAAAAACCTCCCAGTAACACAGATTTCTAGACTAATGTATGTTGGAGAGGACTTTTGGAGGTCATTAACACATTACAATTTGACCCAATTAGATCAAGTTTTCTAGTGCATTGTTTAGTTTTTATCTCCTTCAAGGATGGAGATACCCAAACTCTCTCTGTGCAGCCCATCCTCAATGGTTGATCATTCCCAAGATGGAATTCTCTCCCCCATCTAGCTGGAATTACTATTGCCACAATTTCTTTGTTGCTCCTTCTCCTGTTGCTGAGCACTTCCAAAAAGTGCACGGCTCAGTCTTCTCTATAGTCCTCCTTCCCCTTTGCTGGTTGAAGATTTCATCTTCTTATGACTGAATACACTCAATTCTCTCAGTCTCTCCTCATACATAAGGTCATCTGGCTCTCTGGCCATTAGGGTGCCATCCATTGGACTTACTCTACTTTGTCAGTACCTTTCTTTTACTAAGGGTCCCACTGGTCACAGTACTGCCAGTATGGCCTCACAAATGCTGCTCCAGTGTGGTCTGACAAAAGGAACAATCACTTCTTTCAAACTGCTGGCTACATACAGCGCAATATGTCAGCAGCTGCCTATGTGGCAAGGATGCAATGCTGATTCATGTTCAACCAGGCATCCACCAGAACCTGGAGGTCCTTTTCTGTAGAGCTGCTTCCATCCAGGTTACCCCCAGCCTCTATTGTTGGTTGTTCCACATCAGACAATACTCTGCACTCCAGTGCAATCCCCCAAGGTACAGCACTACCACATGGCCATCTATCAAACCTTCTACTGCTGATTACTATCTTTTGAATCTGGCAGTCTATCTATCTGACTATTCGGTTACCCAGTTGATATCTCACTTTCTTGGCTATAAGACTACTATTGGAGACTATGTTGAAGGCCCCACTAAAAAAATTGAAGAACACACCCTGTGCCCTCCCGGCCTACAAGCCAGTCATGTCATCATAGAAGGCAACTGGGTTGAACAACCTGACTTTGGTAACTCCAAACTTACTGTTCCCAACTCCCTTTTTGTCCTTCACATGCTTGGAAAGAGCCTCCAGAAGGATTTATTCCATAACATTCTCACAGTTTTCCAGACCCTCCTTCTTGAAAATGGGTATGGTGCTTGCCTTTTCCAGTCACCAAGGAACCTCCCAATTGCAAGGACTTCTCAAAGAGGATAGAAACCAGCCTCACAATGACATCAGGCAGCATCTCTGGATGCACACCATCTTGTTCCACTGACATGCAATTGCGCAGCTGGCTTAATTACTCCCCAGCTATCACCATCTACTGTGGGTAATGCTTCACTCCCACAGACTTTATCACTAGGCTCAGGGCCCTGGGAGACCTGATGACAAACCTTATCAGCAATAAGAGGCAAAAAAAGGCATTAAGTACCACCACCTTTTCCTCATTTTCTATCACTTGTCCCTTGCCCACCAAGCAGAGGGCTGACATTTACTGTAGCCTTCTAGACCCTTCTTGTTTCTTCCCTAGAGAACACCTGGAGGTGTTAAAAAAATGCGTAGATGTGGCGCTTTGAGACATGGTCTAGGAGTTAGGGAGATGTTGGATGAAGGTTGGACTAGATGAACCTAAAGGTCTTTTCCATCTTAAATGATTCTGTGATTCCCACATCCCTCATGAGTTTCAACTTCTTTGTTGAAAGCTTTGTTGAAGAGCTTTGGCCTTCCTAACTCCATCCCAGCACACTCAGGCAATATCTCTGTATCTCCCTTGGGTAGCTAATATCTGCTTTACCTTCTCTGTATTTCTTTTTTGTGTAAGAGCCCAGAGCTCCCTTTTAGGAGTTCAGCTGACTGCACTTACTGGCAGTTCTCTGATATCATTCAGCTGTTGATCCAGATGGTTGTGAAGAAAGAGGTGCTTATAAAAGACCTGTAAGAAGCCACCTCAGCAGGGGCTCCCCTCACATCACTCAGGAGCTGCTTTTAGGCTGGGCCTTTTAAGCAGCTCCCAGCCTGAGCTAGACTGCAGCCATGCCTGTGCCTGGGCATGTAGCCCAGCTGATGCACACCCTGACTCACAGACTTTACAGACTGGCTCAACCTCAAACTCACCTTGTCACTATTGACCTGCCTGGTGTCACTGGATTGTTGGCTGAACCTGGTCACTGTTACCAGACTCACGCGGCTCTCCTTTTCAGGTACTGTGGGACTGCTTCCATAGTGACGACACAGCTCCTGTGCCTGTCTTCTGCCAGATAGCCCTCCCTCACCTTCCCCTTGCTGCTCGCTGACACATCTGAGTTCAGTCAGCTGTCCTGCCACACTTGCTTAGTTTTCTGCACACCAGAATGAACTATTCTTGTGCTTTGAGAAGGTTATTCTTTAAGATCAACCCGCTGTCCAGAGCTCCTTTGCTATTCAGACCAGTTTTCCATTCAATCCTACCGGCCAGTTCCCTGAACGAGACAAGCATCTGTTCTTCTGTCTTACAGGTTTCTAATCCTACTACATATTTTGCTCACTTCTTTCACGACTTAAGTTTCCTGTCCTGGACCACATCCATGATCAGTTCTTCTTTGTTTGTGAGTAATAGGTCTAGTTGAGCACCTCCCCTAGAGAAAGCTTTTTATACTCTTGGGAAACATGCCATTTTATTTCAGTTTAACAACTTCTTTCAGTTACAGCAAAATTCAGTCTTAGATGAGCTACAACAGAAAACAATTCACTCTTTTTCTACACTTATGCACAGAGCCTTTCACCCACGAGTAATACCACAGCTATCCTCATTTTGCAACTCACAGAATCACAGAATGCTAGGAGTTTGAAGGGACCTCTGGAGATCATTCAGTCTAACCCCCTTGCTAAAGCAGGTCCAGCTACAGTAGGCTGCACAGGACAGCCTCCAGGAAGGTTCTGAATATCTCCAGAGATGAAGACTCCACAGCATCTCTGGGCAGCCTGTTTACCTTGTTACCCTCAAAGGAAAGAAGTTCTTCCTTATGTTTAGGTGGAACTTCCTGTGTCCCAGTTTATGCCCATTGCCCCTTGTCCTACCACTGGGCACCACTAAAAAGAGTCTGGCTCCACCATCTTGACACCTGCCCTTTAGATATGTATAAGCACTGATAAGATCCCTTCTGTCTTCTCTACTCCAGACTAAACAGACCCAGGTCTCTCAGCCTTTCCTCATAAGAAAGATGCTCCCCTCCCCTCATCATCTTTGTAGCCCTCCGCTGGACTCTCTCCAGTAGTTCCTGGTCTCTCTTGAACTGGGGAGCCCAGAACTGGACACAGTACTCCAGCTGTGGCCTCACTACAGCAGAGTAGAGGGGAACAAGAACCTCCTCTGACCTACTGGCCATACTATTCTTAATGCACCCCAGGATACCACTGGCCTTCTCGGCCACAAGGGCACACTGCTGGCTCATGGTAAAGCTCCTTCATCTTTTGGCATACCATCCACATTTTACAACCTGTTTGAAAAAAGGACTTTTACTTACCTGTCAAAATATTCACATGCTACTTTCATCGCTTAAACACACCCAAAATAATAATCTTTAGCAGGGTGCTAACATAGTGCCTGAATTGATATTTGCCTTTTCTTGGGTCTACATTCCCCATGGGGTTTCTGTTGCAATCTGACAGTAGAGGAAGTGCTGGATCATGTATTCCCACCAATCTTTGGGTGTATCTCCAACAGCTGAGCAGAGCCGTACCAGCCTAAGTCACTTTCTCCCTGTTCAGACGTTGCACCAAAGATACTTACAGCTTAGACTGAAGTTTCATACTAGCTACTGCTGAAGTCTGCATTCATGCATATACAGCAAGACTATTTCTTGGCTTTCACAGGCCTTATGCTCTGACCTCCAGTGTTCTAGATATTAAGTACCACTAGAGCTTATATTCAAATTTGTCTGTTGGTATCAACAGATGAAAAAAGTAGATACTATACTGTTCTTAAATAAAGTAACTATATTTACAAGCACGTTATCAGAAAAAAGACTACACAGTCTCACCTTGAAATGATTCACAGGGTCTATCAGTTGATGTGTTACCATCTGCTGATGAAGTCTGAACATTATCCAAATTATTTTCTTTGGATTTTGAGCCCACATTTCTGAGAACCTTCTCCTCTTCTCTACTTGAAGTGTGTGCAAGAGCAGATGATGACGTTTCAGCATAGAGTCGTTTCAGTACTTTCCCTATGAACACTATGGAGTAAGAAAACAGAAAGAAATACAGTGTTTTAAAGGTATTTTAAGTCTTAAAAAACCCAACAACTAATTGATACAAGATAGCTTCCCCTGTATTCCATGCAAGTCTCTCTTCAGTTGTCTCTACCTCTCTCAGATAAAACTGAAAATAATAAATTGAAGTTCTAAACTTAAGTCAGAAAAGCAGCTTTAAAACCCCAGAGTTCTCTAGCAAATGTTACATTTAAAGTCTATTCAACTACATTTTGGCAATAAATTAATACAGTACATTTAAAGACTAAACACACATTAATCTTCTAAATTTCTTTTAAAACAAGTATCTTCCTACAAAAGTCTTAAAAGGCTGCTCAAAATGCAGGTCTTTTCTGGCACAGAGGCCCTGCAACTGAATCACTCATTAAAATCAGTAAGCTACAACTATTTAATCACATAGAAAAACTAGAAGTAATAGCAGCAGCAACACATGGTAACCCAATTATTTCTACAGAATTAGCAGTATTCTTATACGCCTCTTCCTCTTATGGGCCCCTTTCTGATGACACTGGCAATCTGCTACTAGTTTCTCAAATGCAAGCATCATTTGATTAAAGAAAAGAAATATATGCAAATAATCTATTCACCAACAAAACGATCATCTTTCTATAGATGCATGCATATTTCAATCACTTGAAATTACATATTATATTAAAATGTAAAGTAATACTAAAAGTTTTTATCTATTGCAAAAACAACACCCCCAGTTTCATGAATTCTACTCTTGCAAGCAGATATGTCAGGGTAGGAGGAGGCGGGAAAAGAGATTTGGAGAAGAACATGTTATTTAAACTCCAGTTTCAAATTTAATATACAGTGTATGGACACTACACAAGCAAATTGGTGCAGATTCTTAAAAAACAAGTCTGCCAAGGGAAAAGGATGTACATAGTTGTAAGAATGGCTCCTACTGCAGCTTAACAGCTTAAGAACATACTAACATCCCATAACTCTCTTCAATAAATTACTTTCCTTCACAATCAAAAAAAATCACGTTAATCAAGCTGGGAAATCCTTGAACCAGCAGTCCTTGATGGAGAAATTTTATCTCCATATATACCTTGGTGATGTGCTTCAATTATGTAAATGGATACCTATGGGGGAGAATGTCTTGTTAGACTTTTTTGAGCTCTTAGTATACTATACATGATCACTTCCTCTGTGCCCAATCACGTGGATAATCGCTGGCCTTATGAAAGGTGACAAGATATATGCCTGATGAGATACTTGTGCAGAAAGCTTTGCTTACAAAGCCCGAATTTTAGCTTTTCTAAGCTTATCTATCATTCAATGACACGAAAAAAACCTGTGACAAGCTGCCAGCAATGTCCCCATCGAGTAAGCACAACCATTTTGCACGTTATGGGTTGAGACTCCTGTTCCCAGAAAGACAGACATCAAAAAGTGGCTGTGTATTTTTTTTATAAGGTCCCTTGCCAGGATATTCTAAAGCTAGAAAGACAAAATCCACAATTACTCTCCTCAGAGGACAACCAGAGAAAAGTAGACAGAAATACGCAGTGCAATAAGATAAAGTTAACTGCCCTTTGCAGATCTCTGACTCTATAGCAAGTTACCCAAGGAGCTTATCCTGGATCCTTTCCCTGAGTACTGCTACTAACACTGCAGCATTTTAATGAACTCCAGTGGAGTCGTTACTAACTGTCATGGTTTAACCCCAGCAGGCAGCTCAGTCCCACACAGCCGCTCACTCCCTCCCGCACAGGATGGGAAAGATAATCGGAAAGGTAGGACTGAGATCAAGACAGTGTAATAGGTAGAGGAAAAGCCATCCACACAAGCAGAGCAAAACAAGGAATCCATTCACTGCTTCCCATTGGCAGGCAGGTGTTCAACCGTCTCCAAGACAGCAGAGCTCCATCACACAAATGGCTACTTGGGAAGACAAATGCCATCACTATGAATGTCCCCTCCTTCCCCTAACTTTATACGCCAAGCATGATGTCATTTGGTATGGGATTTGGTCAGTTAGGGTCAGCTGTCCCAGCCGTGTCACCTCCTAGCTCCTTGTGTACCCCCAGCCTACTTGTTGGTGGGGTGAGAAGCAGCAAAGTCACTGACTCTGTGCAAGCACTGCTCAGCACTAATCAAGACACTGCTGCATTATCAACACTGTTTTCACCACAAATCCAAAAAATAAATTGTACCGCAGGAGCTGTTATGAAGAAAGTTAACACTAGCACAGCCAAAACCAGTACACAATTTAACGTTCAAGCATCCGTGTTGATGAAGCTATTCTTCCAAAGCAAATGATCACTGAGATACTAATGAAGCTATATATGGAAATACATTTTCTCCAAATCCACTGAGGAGAGCAGGCCCCCTCATAGATACAGTGGATTTTATGCTCCCCACCTTGAAATCAGATTTCTCTAGTAATCTGTTCAGTTACCCTCCCCTCCAATCACTTCACTCTTTTTCTTTCCTTTTTAAAAATACAGGACTATACTCATATGCACATTTGCATTGCTTCAGAAAGGAATACTAAACTGGTTTTGATACATTCACTCCTCATTCACGCGAGGCTCTCCTCATCTCTAGTAACTACACTTGAGAAAGCAAGCTGGAGCAATGCTTGCCTTTGGAGGGTATGAATAATGAGGAAAGTATTCTTCACAAAAATCTCTCTTGCTTAGAAAGGAATATCTGTATCAGTAGCAGTGATAGATTTACTTCAGCAAAGACAGGGTTTAGCTGCCAACATCAAAGCAGCATGCAATCTTACAGGCTGGAGTTTTCAGCAGACGCAAGAGGTAGCCGGGTGCAGAGTGGGGGAGTTCTTTATTGCCTGCAAGGCTTTGACACTTAAGTGCATCTCAGCACTGCTAAGGCCTCTTGAGATGACCAGTAAGTCCCAGTAACCATAACAGAATGGAAATGAGCAGCACTGACATCTAGGCATGACAAAGTCCTGTTTGGAACTTGATGTATTTCAAGCCTTCCAAAGACAGCAGGAAGCAATGTATCCCAGCAGTGCACCTTCCTCAGGAGAATGAAGGTGGTGGCATCACTAGAGAGCAGCTGAAAAAAATGACTGATTTAGCCTGAACTACTTGGAATTCTATGTATATTCTAGCCTGAAGGAAAAAAAAAAAAAAAATCTGCCTGCAGCCTGTGTATCAATGAACAAGGAAATTAGGCTCTGAGGAATATCTATCCCGCCATACTCAGCAGCTTTACATGCTCCAAAGCAGCACTTCGCTCTGCATTTAAAGAGTTTGAGAGCTGAGCTACCAGAACATTTTTCAGATGACAGAGTATGCTCTTTCCTCAGAGTTTTATTGCTGCAATTACTTAAAAAAAAAAAAGGTATCCTGTGATATCCATGAGCATTAGCTTAACCACACGAGGTTGGTCTTGCCTGAGCAGTTTTTCTTCCCTATTCAAAACTTTCCTTAACCTGATGTCTTTGGCATTATCACAGAATCACTCTGGTTGGAAAAGACCTTCAAGATCATCAAGTCCAACCACTAACCTAACTCTACTGCATTCACCACTGAACCCCGTCCCCTGGCTCCACACCTTCATGTCTTTTAAATGTCACCAGGGATAGTGATTCAACCACCTCCCTGAACAGCCTGGTCCAGTGCCTGACAACCCTTACACCATGTGTCTCAGGGCATGGTGTCCAAATGCTTCTTGAATATTGCCAGGTTTGGTGCCATTACTATTCCCCTGGGGAGCCTATTCCACTGCTCTATCACCCTCTAGGTAAAGAACCTCTTTCTAATGTCCAACTTAAACCTCCCCTAGCACATCTTCCTACCATCCCCTTGGGTCCTATTATTGGTCACCAGAGAGAAGAGATCAGTGCCTACTCCTCCGCCCTCCCTAGTGAGGCAGCAGCAAGCTGTGATGAGGTCTCCCCTCAGTCTCCTCCTCTTCAGGCTGAACAGTTCAAGTGACTAGCCACTCTTCATACAGCATCCTCTCTAAACCCTTCACCAACTTTCTGGCCCTCCTCTAGACACATTCCAGTAGCTTTATAACTCCTTTGTACTGTGGCACCCAGAACTGCACACAGTACTCAAGGTGGGGCCACACCAGTGCAGAGTAAAGTGGGACAACCACCTCCCTCAACCAGCTAGCAATGCTGTACTTGATGCACCCCAGGACTCGGTTGGCCCTCCTGAATGCCAGCGCACACTGTTGGCTCATGCTCAACTTGCCGTCGACCACAACTCCCAGGTCCCTTTCTGCAGGGCTGCTCTCCAGCCCCTCACTCCTCAGAGTGTATGTCTACCCAGGGTTACCATGTCCCATGTGCAAAATCCAGCACTTGTCCTTGTTAAACTTCATGTGATTGGCAATTTTCCAGCTCTCCAACCTGTCCAGATCCCTCTGCAGGGCCTCTCTGCCCTCGATAGTGTCAACTGCTCCTCCTAATTTGGTGTCACCTGTGAACTTAGTAAGCCTCCAATTCCTGCATCAAAGTCATTTATGAATATATTAAAGAGTACTGGCCCCAAGATGGATCCCTGTGGAACCCCACTAGTGACTGGTCACTAGCCTGATGTAACCCCATTCACCACAACCCTCTGAGCTCGACCCATCAGCTGGTTGCTCACCCTTTGTATTATGTTCTTATCCATCTGGATGCTGGACAATTTGTTATGCAGCACCAGAGGTCAGTCCCTCTGGTAAGAACTGCTCAAACCTGTAAAAATAACTACCTCTTAACAGGAGATTAGTAATAAAGAAAATCAAAGGGAAAAGATCTACTACTGGAGACATATCTAACCTACCAGAGTTCCAAAAGCGAAAGACTTGCTCTCACCATACCCGCGTATAGCCAAGTAAACATGGTTATTTGTTGCTGTTGTTTTCCAATCAGCATAACTGACGGAAGATCTGTACAGATTCATGTGGTCTTTCAAGAGACCAGTCTGGGAACACTTTCTCACTTTTCCTAGCAGACTGATGTTTCTAAACAAGCATATACAAATTTGAGGTGTTTTTAAAAAGACCTCAAGAAAAAATGAGGAAGATCACAGAAGGATGATGGATACGCTATTTGGAGTCAGAACCAATGAAACTTGCTGCATTTACCTGCGGCATTAATGCACAAGGTACAAGGGAGTGAATTTAATGTATTCTACTGGGTATGTTTCTGAAGACATGCTTCAAATTGTATTCACATATTACAACATCTGCTGTTCTAGTCTGGAAGAGAAAGAATAGTTTGAGGGGAATTATCTCTGGAACTGAGCCTGTAACCAAACAGGAAAGAAATGCGAACAGCAATAAGAAGCCAATTACAAGGAAAAAAAAGGAAGCCTTGCTGCACTGACTACTGCAAATATATCTCTCCTCTTAGAACAAAGCGGCCTCTGGAACTAGCAGACAAGAAACTGGAAGAGAGGAAAGCAGATAAGCCAAGTGGTTTAGGGGCCAGGAATGGTAATGATGTAGATGCAGGTGAAAGAAACATAGAATGTTTGTTCGCGTTAGTTTTGCATTGCTTTCAGCTATCCTTACATCCCTACAAAATCTGGGACAGCAGATAGTAATCCAAGAAGTTTTATATGGCGTAGACCAGGCAAGAATTAATGAAAAGAACACTTCAGTTCACCCAGTCCAAGGTCAATCTTTAAGAACTACCACAGCTGCTTATCATGGCTCTGTTTCTCTGAGGTATAATTGATAGCTCACTACTCCCAACCTACTGAAGACTAAAGATGCTTTCCAAGTTCTGTAGGGAATGTATTCTGCATTGTGAAGAAAAATGTTCCCTTAACTATATGTTACTGAAGGAAGACATGGCTTAGAACACCTGGTCACACACCGAGAACTGAAGGCAGCTGTAAGCCTCCAGGTTAGCTGAGCACAGCCCAAGGACCTCCACATTTTGGAGTTCTGTGTTATCACAGCAGACTTAGTTGCCGTTTTAGTTCTGTGTGTAAAGACTTCGTCATTGCTGATGTCTCCAGTGTCCAATCAGAAAAAAAAACAACTGTGAAGAAGTGCTTGCCATATTTTGTGTGCTCTTTCACTTACAGGAATCTGACAGGACTTTAACACTACAATGAATAGATTCTTTATGCTTTGAGATGTATGGTGTTGAAAACAAGACCTAGAAGGTTACTGAAGAGCTAGGCATAGGGCCAAAAGGAAGTGCTGCACTGTAATAATATTAGCAAATACCTGGCCAAAATCCTAAAGGTTTACAGAGAGTCTTCGCTCTTTTGCTGTAGGGGAAGACCAGGCTACATTGGCACTGCCTCCATTAACAAGGTTATAAAGAAAAAAATTAAACCTTCCGGTCTTTATTCCCCCAGGCGGTCAGAGGGGGACAAGAAAACATTCCTAAGTGGAAATTACTAAACTGGAGCTGAATACTGATGAAAACCTCTGTGTTTAATCCATCATGAGAGAGACTGAGCCACTACTGTGATGGAGGTCACGTACAATGACAAGGGGATCCAAAACCCTCTAGGGCCGAGTATTTTTTAATGTGAGACAGGAAAAAGAACTAGTATATGAATCTAGGGAGATCTCGCCAAAAACCTTGTACAGCCTTAAGTCTGCTGTGTACGAACCAGCTGAACTCAAACCTGAGCACACACAAAGAGGAGCTTTTACAAGGCATAGAAGAATAAGGAGAGCTTGGGCTGTTTAGCATACACAAACAAATGGCAAAAGAATAAAACAATGTAGTTAAAGGAGTCTCTTATATTGAGCTCCAACTCCTGTAAACACTACTGGGCTGACTGCAAACAGAAAGGACTAGAATTAACAGCATCAAAGACTGCTTTCAATACTACATTCCTCATAGATCACTCAAAGGTTCCTCACATTTGATTACTAACATGTATGCAAACTAAGCCGGAGATCAGATGTATGTGATCACTCGGAATCCTTTTATTTGTTAAAAGGAAACAGTAACTAAGATAACTTGTACCTATGAAGATCACCAGGGAAGGAAAAATTTTCTTGACATAATAGTGGAAAAGTTTTCCTAACATAATGGTAAATCTATTACACAAAACAGATTTTGGATTCATTGTATGTATGATAAATTTAGACCAAGGGGTCTAGAACAGGTCTCTAAAGTTAAAGCTAGCAAAAAGGAGTCATCACAGGTCAAACTGTCGTGGTTTGAGCCTACCCAGCCAGCAACAAAGCAACCACAGAGCTGCTCGCTTGCTCACTCCTAACTCCCTCCAGTGGGATGGGGAAGAGAAAATACAACAAAAAGCTCAATGGTTGAGAGAATAGGGAGGGCTCACTCACCAGTTATAGCCACAGGCAAAAGACAGACTCGACTTGGGAAAAACAAAATCCATTTAAAGAAAACCACCATGAATTCACCAACTGAATCAGAGTAGGAAGATAATAAATACAATCAAATCTTAGATACACCTCCTTCCACCCCTCACTTCTTCTTGGGCCCAGCTCTGCTACCTCCTCCCCACCAGCAGTGCAGGGAATGGGGGTTGTGGTCAGTCCCAGTCCATTCCATACCATTTCTGCCCTTCCTTCCTCCTCAGGAGGAAAACTCCTCACAGTCCTACCCTGCAGCAACGTGGCAACCCTCTCACAGGAGACAGTCCTCCATGAACTTCTACCAGCGTGGGTCCCTTCCACAGGCTTCAATCATCCCAGTGACGGCCCCTAGCGTGGGCCTCCCTCAGAGTCATAGCCTTCTTTGGGGTCAGTCCCCTGCTCTGGCATGGGATCCTCCATGGGCTGCATAAGGGATTCTTCTCCACCACTGATCTCTAAGGGCTGCAAGGTCTCAGCCCACGATCGAACCACAGGCCAAAGGGGAACGGCTGCCTCTCCCACTCCTTCCTCACTGATCTCGGTGTCTGCATGGTTGTCTCCCTCAGGTCCCACTCCTCTCCCAAACAAAACAACTTCCAATGGGTTTTCCCCTCTTAAATATTTTATTGCAGAGGCACTAACTGGCTCGGCCTTGGTCAGAGGTGGGCCCAACATGAAGCTTAATGAAGCTTCTTACAGGAGCCCATGCCAGTAACCTCCTTCCCTTCTTCCCACCACCAAAACCCCACCAGGCATAGACCCAACACACAGACAATACCAGATAACTTGCCTGTCATTAGGTACACTAATGATGTTACTAACCCTCGCTGTATGGCTGTTGCTCTTTTAAAGGGGGTAAAAACCATGTAACATCTTGGTGCAGTAACTAAGATCCTGAACTTTGCTTACGACTTCAGCAGCACCTGGGGCACAGTCACATTTAAGCACACTACATAGAAATGTATACACACAACTCATTCAGAGCATTAGTATGAAATCTTGTTTGGCTGCTCACAAATCCCACCGACAAAGTTTTCCACTTAGAGAAAAGGAAGTGTAATTTGGCTTATAGTAGTGGCAAATAACACAGTGTCCTGGTTTGAGTTAGAACCAAACAAATTCTTTTCAGTGATTTTACTTTTCAGCTGAGTCTCTGCTAACTAACTGCACTTTCTGAAGCTCACAGCATGTTTTTGCAGACAGTGTCTGCTTCTAGCAGTGATAGTGCTTGATGTGTAGAGTTACTACCAAGGACTGGTGTGCAGACCAAGGTCACTGCTAACTCTTGTGTACCACGTCCAGGGGTGCAGAAAGCGAAAGGCCGCACCTGCGGGGAGGAGTGTCTGGGACAGGTGACCCTAAACTGACCAACAAGGTATTCCATCCCATATATGTCATAGTCAGTATAAAGCTGAAGGATCATGAGGGTCTTGACTCTTCCCGTCTCCCTTCAGGACCCTTGCCTTCCACTATCATATGCTTCCCTTGGGGGCCTTCTCACCTTCTTGGACCTTCCCATGCCTTTGATGCTGATTTGTGTGTTCCTGAACCTGGTTCTCAATTGCTGCTGAGCCCAGTCTGGGACTTTGCCAGTGCCTGCTACAGCCTCAGTGGTGACGGTGAGGTAACTGTCATCAGGGGGAAGTCAGGTTCAATACTGGTTTTGTATATATTCCATTTTATCATTACTATCTTCATTAAAGCTGTTTTAGTTTTCTAATCCGGAAGCCTCTCTCTCATTCCCTTCCTCTCCCATTTGGGAGGGGAAGGGGCCATAAGTCTCTCTCCCTTATCCTCTTTCTCTTCCTCTATTTGAGGTGGGGGAAAGAGGGGTTAACAGAGAGCATCTGTTGTAGGTCTGGTGGATTGAACATAAACCTCAACACCAGCACAGTGTCTTGGTATAAAGAAACCTGTTAACAACAAACAAGGCATCTCAAAAATTTCTTACAAGAAGAAGCATTGCAGAGTTAACTGTACTGGAACTAAAAAGTGTTCTCATCACCCTGCACTACATCTCTACTTTAAGGAGAAATATATAGAATATACAGTAAATAGTACATAGTATATTTAATTACATACATTACATATTAGTAAATGAAACAGCATTAGATCATTTGTACCCATAAACTGAACCTCAATAACCCCAGAACTGATGTGTTAGAACAGCCCTTGGTGTGACTTGTGCGCTAGCTCATCACAAGGATTTCCAGATACAGCTCAGGAGATAGTAAGGGACCATTTCCATAAAACAGACTGGATGTCCTGTGAGCCCTGTCCTGAAGGACAGGAGTATTATTCTATCCAATGCCAGTAGTTCACTGTGCCAGAGGTCGTCTTTAATTTACTATGTCAGGCAGAGTTCAGGAGTGCAATTCCTAGGTGCTGGTGGCAGGCACATGCCATAGCATAGCCTGCAGGTCTTGTTCCCAGGTACTTACCCTATGAAGCCTTCCTGCTCTGGAACCCAGAGTCCAGGCCAGTCACCAGCTTGCCCAAAGACCTACGGAGGTGCAAAGTGTCTTCCTACCATCCACATATCCAGGCTTCTCCTGGATGAGCTAGACCCTCCAGAAGAATGGTACACACATCTGGCAGTGCATGTGCTGGGGAAGTCATGCTGCATTTGCTGATGAGGTGCTGATCCACCCCTGGGCTGGACATGACTTAGCATACAGCACCTATATCATAACAGATTGATGACCACTACCCCACCATTGCTGTTTTAGGCTGTTCCCTCACACAAACAAATCATTACTTCAGGCTACCTTGCTTCTGTCAAATCCACTTAACTACTCTTTAAACATTTCGTTGTGGTTACAGAGCGTTGACAGCAAGGATAAAATACCAGTATATCTTCACTGAGGTTAACTCTGATTAACTACCACTTTAAAATAGTCATCATCTGCTCTCAGTGTTGTCTTTAATTTTCCAGCAAAACAACAGGTAAAATAGTCAATAGAAACTTATTTCTGTAAGAATTACACAGGATTCAGGATCTAAAGAGTGACTTATCATTAACCACAAGGTGGTGTAAAAATAGTCCAGGAAACTATAGGAACGTGTATTCTGAACAAACGAGGCCCCAGTCTGTGCTAGACCACTCAAAGCATCAGAAATTTGGAAGTGTAAGAACTGCAAAGTTGTCTTCCTAAAATGAAGAAGCAGAATGGCAGGTACTTGATTAACCTTTTAAATATCTATGCTCATCTCAACACCTCCTCATAGTTTTGCTCTCATCAGGAACAGCAAAATACATCTCTTCATGAGATTTTCCTGTCTGTGATGGTCTCCAAGATAGAGAAAACAGAATATGATCCTAAAAGTCTCTAGAACAGGCAGTAGATTCACAAAATGGCTGTTACTTTAACCCAAGAACTTCAATGTCTGAAATAAACTATTTGACAAAAGTTAGTGATTGAATGGTAATTTTCTCAGGAAGAACGAAAGAAAGAGGTTACTGACCAAATGACTGACCACAATTCTACAACAACCTTTGGTTTTATGAAGAGTAACAAGGCACTTAAAATTACTATGAATATACAGGTAACAGTTTCCCAGGCCAGCCACTTTCTGCTTTTTGAGAGGTTCTAACAACTCTATCAATTTTCTGGAGGTCACTGCTTGGAAAGTATTTTACAGTTCCATGCTATGATCTCTAACCCAGCTGTCCAGGAGAAAAATCAAACCATTTTAGATAGCCTAGTACTCAGTGGAATGCCTTCAAATCTGATATTGGGAGTGTACACAGTTAGCGGATAAAAGCTACACAACACATTTGTTTAATACTCACTCCGAAGAATGTTGGGCAGGACAGCAAGTCACATAAAGTCCTGACTCTCCCTTGATGCCAGATAATGGTCAAATTAAGGATTATACTAGAAAGTGCCTGCTTCCCTGTATGCTAAAACCCCCGGATTTCCTAAATAGCACTGCAAAGTCCATTGAGTCAAGACCAATTAGAAACGACATTTGAAGTACCCAGGAGGCAAGGTGTGGTCTCTCCAAGTTATTCTTCCATCATAATGGAGAATGTGTTTTCCAACCTTTACAAAGGTCAGATAAAATATGCATAGATTACATTTAGATAGCACAAAGTGGGAGCGCAGAGCTGTATCTGTCCCAAGGTACTAATACTTTTGTGAAAATTAAATTGCTCTGAATCCACATGAGCTTCTGAAGTGCTATTGTTTGTGTGGGGAATATTCCCCAGGCAGATACATCTGATTAAAATGCATATATTCATCCATCTGCCTAGTGTAGATTTAAACACAGGAGTTAAGAGTGAAATAACATTTTTGCCTGAATTGGAACACAATTCAGTGCATGTCAAGAACAGGAAGCAGAATGTAGTAAACTACAGAGTTAAAATTGCTTCTTTTGAATCCAAATGACAAAATTTTCAGTGTTACGGTTATATGATATCAAAATATGGAAATACTCTATAGAATTACCATCTCATGTACTGATGCTCCAGTCAGATTGAATCTGACTCATTCTTTATGTTTGGCTGAGTTTTGTTTTCATTGAAGTGGGGACTTCTGTTACAAGGTGGCCACTTCCTCAAGCTCCCAACTACTGCACTCTAGGGGACAGTGACTGAGAAGTGGGATTACAGACCGTTTCATTTGCGGGCTGTTACTTCCACTTCAGCAAAGAAAGAAGAGCAGAAGCACACCATGCCTGCTGCCTATACGCTCATTGGCACTGTACACCAGCAAAACCCTGGCAGCTGCAGTTTATCACTCGATCAACCTTACACAGCTCAAAGGCTCTGCCTTCTATAGCGGAGGACTGTCTTGCTGCAATGCCTCTGCTCCGCTCTGCTTCCACCTCCAGCAGGAGAAAGGGCAGGCTCTTCCTCTCCATTTCACTCTCTGTGTCTCCAGATTAAAACATCTCAAGCCTTTTGTGCCTAATCAAACTAAAATAGCGCTGCTCTGACTGCACAGTGCAATTTATTGTGTGAGAATAGTTAGAAAAGAAGGTTCATTCAATTTTGAGGCTTTTTCTTTTTTTTTTAAAGCAATGCTAGTGGTGCTGAGTAGCAGAGCTCCTGAGCAGAGGGCTAACTCTGCTACTGGCAGCAAGTATTACACTGCACTCTGCTGGCTCTCTCACACATTTTCACTGATGCAACCACAAAATTTTTCTGCTGCAATCACAACCAGTTCTTAAGCAATGATTTAATGAAAAAGAAAAGCGAGAGCGCTCTAATAAAACCCAAAATACTGCTAAACTTTGAGCCTTGTATAGGTAAGACTGTGAAGCCACAACACACTGACAGAGCACTGGAAAATCAAACTTCTTTCCTTTCTCCTTCTACTGTCCAGCTCCCATCATCTCACCTGCCTGCACACTGAGGGATAGGAGTCAGGAATATCCCCTGTCAGGAGCATACTTCTGTCCCCTCTGTGCTCCAGCCAACGTATCAGGAAATGAAATGTAGCCATTCACGGTTACATGAAGCTAAGTGATTCGTTTAAGGAGGCATCACAGTAAACAAACAAACAAACAAACCAAAACCTGTTGCTAAAAATGCAGCAGTAAGTAAAACATTCAAAATGTTATGATTTTTACTTACTAAGGTACGCTCAGGCAGAAAAAAAAATTGCAGTTATGCTATAAAGGAATCGGGCATCCTTATCTTGACTACCTCGGATAAATTAACCTTTTCTTGTATTATGTGCCTATCCATAGTTAAATTAGGTGGGATAAAGAAACACACTTTAAAGAAACTCTCACATTCTAAGACATGTATCAATCACTTCAACTACGGGTAGCTTTCCTTCAGAGGATTCTTCACAGTCTCCTCTGAACCACCTATCAGAAGTGTGATGAAAGATGGGATGAACCACTATCCCAGTGCAGGCTGGCAGTATCTCTTCTACTATAATTATGAGCTGTGCAAAAAATATAATCAAACTCCAAACCTGTTTTCTTTACTGCTCAAGGGAGAACTTGAGCTTAAGCTCCCATTTCAAGAAGCATAAAAGAAGTGCAAGGAGCACTATATGATAATGATAGCACTAAATGCATGCAGAAAATGTGGTAAAATGAGCACAGAGCATCATAAAAATATGAGACAGAGAAATGAAAATGATCCGGTTACTGTATAGGCTTATAGATCTGGGAGGAGAGCAAATGGGGAAAGGGGGTGGGAGTGAAATTGTGTCCAGTTACTACTTTAAGATGACAAGGTGATGTTCTGGTTTTAGTGCCTCAAGAATTTTTCCACTGGGATCAAGGAATACTCATAGGAATAAATATCACACTTGCATCAGAAGGAAAAGTTCACTCCCCAAGCTTCACTGACCGCTAGAAAAGTAGCCAAGAAATTCCAAGGCCGTTCTGAGTGGCTGCAGATCAAATGACATGTAGCTCAGCACTTTGGTATGAACAGCTGAGAAGAGCACAGAAGTGGATAAGTAGAAAATCCCAATGGTTCTACTTCCCCCAAAAAAATAATACTTCAAATATATGTGCACAGAGTTAATTGATACATGTTTGTGTAAAAACATTGATAATATATGTATTTTAACCACTACATACACATTCATTGTTTTCAATACAAGAAACACCTAATATTAGTAATGCACTATCAAAATGTTCTTCCATTTCCTGCATGTTGATTTTCTTTCTTTTGGAACAGAAAATATGGCTGATGGTCAAGTTTTGAATTAAAATGTATTAGTAATAAAGAAATACATTGCAGCTTAGAAATATTAATTTAATAAACTGTATAAAACCATGGTAAATAAATTGTAACTCCAGGTCTATGCTTCTTTTAAGCAAAGAAGGGAAACCTGTGGGAGAGCAGCCACCTATCTTTAGATGGCAAAATGACCACACTGCCAGACAGAATGAAAGAGAGACAGAGCAATAGTCTCTGAAGATGGCAGCTTGGTTGAACATGAGGGAATCTGCATGAATATGTACAGGTCTGGGACAAGTAAAGAGTGGGTGATGATGGGTGGGTGTGTGAACCTGAGTGGGTGCCAATAAATGATTCTCTGGTACTTCTGAGTAAATATGACTGAGCCTAAACACTCTCAAAAGCTGATTGTGAACGGTGTCTATATGGCTGATAACTGGCACAGGAAAGAGAAAAAAAGCACCAAGAGGATGTAAGTCATTAACGTCCTTCAGCCTGATGGTTACAAGCACTCAGAAAGCAGCATCAACACTGATTTTCATTTCTTCAAAAAGCCATTTACTCCCAAAATGTGACAAAAGGAATCTGTGTACTACATATCCAGCATTTGGACTCACCAAGCAATTGCTCATGGACACTAACCAAGGGAAAAAAACATGGCCACAGTCACTTACAGGCAGGAAGTCACCAAAGTTTCATCTCCTGACTGTTAGTCTCACACATTCACACAAAGAAGAACACTTTCCATTTTCCCTGGTGGAAGGGAGGGGATTGTAAAAGGACAGTCTGATTTTATCTTTTAATCTCCCACTCCTATTTCCAAAAGTAATGTTGGTGGTAAGAATCAGCTGTGTGGAGACATCTCATGGATACAGAGAGCAGTCAGCAAGTTATCCAAGGCCTGAGGGTAGAGGACTATGAGTATCTTAGAAGTACTCCTAAGCACTAAGGGATGAGAAGCATCCCTTAAGAAGCAAAAACAGTGATTCTTGCTGCCAGCTTCTGTACAGGGATACGTTTCTCCCATCCTGAACCTTGAAAATGTGGACAGTTGGGCTGGACTTTGCTGCAGGATGGCAAAGGCAAGTAGAAAAAGTAGAAAAAATGATACACTTATTTTCTGTACCAATGCCATAAGACTGTGCTCAGGGCTGCTTCCACTGCCGAGAGATGGAGACAGGGTAGAAGATTAAATGTTTGGCTAGCCAGGAGTTAGCCAAAAATATTCCAGCTGTTTCAGCACAGCTGATACTCATGCTCCGGAGATATTCAAAGGTTTTTTGTGTCTCTGCTATAGATATTCATTTTCTTTTTAAATACCACAGTCATATCCTCATTTGGGGGAGGATGGTTTATATTTTTTAAAAAAATCTTGCACCAAGTCACATATAACATGCAATATTTCGATTGTTTAGGACAGAACTCAAATAGATTTGGGAAGCTCTTCTACCCAGACATTCTCTATACCACAAGGTTAACAACATTTTGAAAAATAAAATTAACTACAAAATTTTTTAAAATTTACACTTCTTCACTCTTTGGAGAACAAAAAGATGGAGATCAAAAAGTAAACAGAACCTAACATTTAATAAAACAAATACTGGTGACTGGATATCCTTGCCCTGACCAGCTAAATTTTTGCTTACCTTAAAGAAATTCATGATGGCAAGAACATTAAATACACAGGCAAATTTCCACTTTGAATACTGAGAAGATATAATTCTAATAAAAAAGGAACTACCATTCTTCCAGCTACTTACCTCTTCTTTTCTATCTTCTTATAGATTGCCAAAGTTAAATAATAGAAATATCTGATTTTTCATTTCATTTTTATGATCTAATATTCAGCTGCTTAGTGAACCTTCTCTAGCCTAAGTGTAAGTACCAGCAGAGAAGCGTACAGAATTTTTAATCATATTCTATATAAAATATTGTGTGTAGAGTACAAAAATCTGTTGTATTCCCCAGAATAATCTACCTGTTTATATGCAGCACGTGTACTCCATATTTGCTTTCAATTCTGTACTTTGTTGGATCACTTGCAGGAGTAATCAATTCCTCATTTTTGTACCTGACAATCAAGAAAAAAATAATTCATTAATATCAACTACTATTCACTGCATAACTTTAGTAGATTTTTACATCCAGGTATCATTTCCTATCATCTTAGCTCTTTCTATAAATATTCTCTACTTGCATAGAGTATTTTCCGGTATGTATGGATAGATACACATTGGGCCATGAAGGGAAAGCGGGACCATCATTGCAGTAGGAAAATAGAAAGAGAAAATGTGCACCCAAACCAGAAAAGCAGGCAGTGACATAGAGAGAATACGGCATGCGACTTGAACTTTCCAGACCAGGAGCCCTGACAGAAGATGGGAAGTAAACTTTGTCTTTGATAACAGTAAAGCACTTCAGCGCACACAAGGGAAGCAGCAACAGGATTGTGCCTCAGGTTATAACTTCACAGTCCAGCATGGGGCTCTCACATACAGGGATGTTACATTCATGTCCGCCTCAACAGAGGCTGACACAAAGTGAACACAGATAAGCTCATGACAGCAATGGTGCTGTGCAAGTTTACGCAGGGTTACCAAGTAGCCTGTGAGCTCTGTATGTTTTGCCATTTGTTACTTCATCATCAGGGAAATTAGTGGCCAAGGAGACTGGGATGCCTTCCACAGTATGCCTTCTGAAATACTCAAGTTTGCTTCTCACACTGTACAGGGCCATTCAGCAAAGTGTCCTCCCACTCCTTCCACTGCAGTATCAACTGCTACAATCCAGCACATCTATGAGGATTATAAAGGGGGTTTAACATAGCCATTATGTATGTGACACTTATAAGTTATGCCATAACTTCCAAATGAAAAAAGCTTAACAACATTTTTAGAGGGCTAGGAAAGGCCGGTGTCTGACCATTGTACGACTGGGGTAGGAAATCCTTGTACAGTGAAGCAAAGGCTCACGGACATCTTTTCCCAGACAGTGTGAGACCTCAGGCGAACTAGAATTTCAGGAGCTCGACTTATACTTTCCTCAAGAACGTGTCTTTCCAGAGCCATATTTTCTTCTACCTATTAAACACAGCAAAAGAAAAGAAGCATCTAGTACCGCGCTCAAATGGGGTAGATGATCTAATCTTGAAACACAAAAGATGCTAATTCACTAATGGTATTTGAAACACAAGCCAAAATTTCAGTATATCTTATAATTCTACTTGGACAGTAACAAAAATGTTCAGCACCGTACCATCCTTTGTACAGCAAGTCTATCCAGATGTTCTCTAGCATGGTGCCTGGCTGTGTGAATCTCTTTTTCCAAAGCAGACAACTCACTGGCAAACCGAATCCTTTTCTCTTCACTTGCATGAGACTTTTGTTCATGAGTCCTGTAGGACAAGAAAAAATATCAGGCAAGAGTAACCAAGAAGCTTTAAGATGGCCACTCATACACATACAGCAACGAAGAGCTCTGAAACCATATCAGCAAGATGTAAAACTTCATTTAGGAATTATTCTTAGAGTTTATCTGTCTGTAGTAACAAGCATGTGAAATGAATATGAATTTTCCTTCATTTTCTTTCCTTCTGTATATGTGGTGCCAGAGCTTCAGGTCTTGAAAGCTGGTATGGTCATGTTGACAGGGTACCCCACAGTACTAGTCCTTTAATAATAAAGAACCCATCTGGCTTCCTTCTGGCCCCTAATTTTCCTTCCCATGTGAAGAGGAAGGCAGAAGAGTGAATGCATGTTCATACTCTGATAAGATTTGGGCCTTGCTTATGGTGTGCCCTTGGCTCTAGCACCTGGAAAGCTCTGCTAGCTCTATGGGCTGTATCAGCTGACCTCACCTGAAAGATACAGACCAAGGAGTTCACAAGGATTTGATGAACTGCTGCAGGCAAAAAAGCTATCCATGGACAAAGGTGAGGGGGAGGTATTCTAGAAACTACCAGGAAAAGACATTTTGAGAAATATGTGGATTTTTCCCTGAAAATCTAACTCCATAGATTTTTCAGAATTCCTAAAAAAAACTTCAACTTATAAATGTTTTTATGAGGAGCTCGCTCAAGCATCTGCATTCATGCTAATTCAGTAAGCAGCCTATGCTACACTTTGCCTTGCCCACAGGACAAAAGGAAGCAGAAAATGAAACATTTCTAACATGTCTGTCATAGAATATGGCAAGGCTCTTAAAGCATAACCCAACATGTCATGAAGCAACTGAGAAGATCTGCATGAAGTTCAGTGAACAGCAGATCAAGCCGTTACTTGTCTGGTATTTCAAAATATTTCTTTGTACCATTTCAATGTGCTTTAAACATCAGCCTTGTTCTGCAATGTAGTTTTTTATATTGATAAAATCTAAGACAGTTTTTAAAAAATGAAAGTATACAAATTAGTTTGGTTTTTTTAGAACATTCTGTTTCTAGGATATATATTTGAAAACAGTCAAAGCACCAGAACCATATGGCTGTTTATTATTTTGCAACACATTTTCTACAAACAAGACAGAATTTGTTCTTGCAGTATAAATTCTCTATGTATTTAGCATAGTCACTGTAGAGCATAACAGAGCAGAAATCGTCAAATTAACTCAGAGGAGTATTGCCACCAGCATATTTACTACAGGTCTTCATATCAAGGCTGTAACTGAGATGTGATAGTAAGCCCTCTTGATATTATGTAAAGAGCTCAAAATGTTTAAAATTCATCCAGATGAGAAATTTAGGTATAGTGAAGTAGATCTGCTAAAAAAAAAAAAAAAAAAAAAAGAGTTCGGGATCCCAGGAAGATTCTAATTTATTTTTATTTTAAAGCAGTTTTCAGGAGTCATATTGGGGATTAGAGGAACAACTCTGGGTTGAAATACAAGATTGAAAGTGATACTCAGTCATTTAGTATGCCAGCCAAAATAGATTAGAGAAGATCAGTGACAGAGAAGCCTCCAGTCTTGTCAACTCTGAAAAGAGCCCTGGCAAAAGAGCAATACTAAACAGGACCAGAGCCAGTACATAGGTCAGATGGGACCAACAGAGCTTTACCTTTTCCTAGATTCTTGCATTGCTTCATGGGCCAAGGTGCGTGCCCTCCTGGCACAGAGTCTACATGTTGTTTTCCCCAAGCCAGTTGATTCATAATAAGCAGCCTGTCTGGAAGCAGCCCTTCAAATATAAAAGACACTGTTATAACCCAGAAATTCTGGTAAAATATGAACTCACAAAAGTCAAAGAAATTACTTTAAATGAGCTGAATATCATGACTGAGCACTGTTCAATGAGCCACCTACTTTGCATTCCTCACTGACTGCACTCGGGTACTGATTCTCACTTGTCCTTCAAGGGCTTAATTCCCATCATCTGTCACTGGGAATCATTAAGCATTTTATTTCATTCAGTTCTATTAAATTTATACTTACCTCAGTCTCCAATCATTCAGGTGCTACAATAGCATGTCAGTGAACCACAAGGGTACCAGTCTGTCTGTTAGATAAATCACACAGAATCCCTGTAACATTGTCTATTTGTACGTATTCCTGCCTTTCTATACTTCACGAGACCTTCTGCATAAACTCTTTCATAAGGGAAGCTGGACAAGCTGCACAGCTAGCTAGGCTAGGTTATCTTAACTACTGAGAAGGGAGAACAGTGATTCTTAAGCAACCAAGATTCAAAGCTCCAGGCTTTGTGATACAAAGAATGTGTATCTTGTGGCTAAAACTCTGAGATCTCACATAAGAGGAGTTAAACCTTTATTTAATTTTAAAAAAGGAACTAGGATGACAAAAACTATAATTAGGAATAGCCAACTTCAGGAGAAAGACTATCCTCATGTCATATGGAAGAATGGATAAAAAACTGTTTCTGGGATTTACAATTAATTTCATGGCAATTTTTCTTAAGACAGAGTTTCAATCAGAGCCTAAAAGGAAGAATTTCCAACTTGGAGGTAGGAAACAGGACAGATCCTGAGCTGAAAGGTCTCTGTAGTTGAGTTGCAACATAGCTAGAGAGTCTAGCTATGCTAGTAGGGGGCTAGAGACAAGGAGCATCCCAATGGAAGGAATTGGAAAATTACCATTCTGAATAAATCAGAGTTTTTTGGGAAGGAGGGGGAAGCTAAATATCTTGATTTTAAGAAATTATTACCCAAAATAGAAACCTCTCTATGCTCTGTAAATGAAATACATGTCACTTACTTTCTTGCTGCATATTCCTCGAGTACATATCTTGTCTGAATGTTGCGATAGGACTGATCAAAGTGCTTGTGCCTCCTCTGGTAAAATGGCACTGCTACTGAAGACATACCTCAGTTTGTTACAATTAGCAATTCCTGCAGAGAGTAAAATAATTTAGCCATATATTTAAGACACTCACGTTAGATATTTTTTGAAATATAAACATGTCTTTGTACATGTACAAATGTATAAAATTCTATCAATTTATGACAAATAGAGACATCAATTATGTACATGGGTACCTCAAGCTGTATCAGCCACAGTGTGAGCTATGAAATCATAGATGATAGAGCTAGAAGAGAATTTGTCGGACCAGTTTTTCCCCTTTGCAGATGTCATTTAATATATCCACGGAAATTTGCAGGGTTGGAAATTTGGTACCCTTTTTGGTATTTTTTAGGCATTTCAGCTCTCTGCTCTTCAAATCTTTTACTTTGTCACTCATTGCAATTTATGCTCACTGTTTCTTGTCCAATTCACCATGACAACAAAAAATAGACTGTATTCATCCACTTTTGCAGCAGTCTATTGAAGGTTTTGTTCATATCTCGTTTCAGCTCTCCTTTAAACAAAGCAGTTTTATTCAATATTTTCACATGGGTGATTTTTTCTAGACCTGCAATCATTCTGGTTGCCCTCCTGTGGACTTTCTTCAAAGCATGGCATAGTTTGATCACCACTTGGATAGAAGGTTCTTAGAAATGTTCAGGGAGCTCCCAGAAGCAGTGGGGCTGTAAAGTGCACATTTCCCGCTGAGTCAGAGTTAAGTAAATTCCCAGCCATGGCATTGAAAAAATTCAAAGGTGCTCACATCCCTTTGTGCTCATTACAAATATGATGACAGCTTCTTGCAAAAGTGAGGAATGTTACCAGTCATGTCCTGAATAGGTGCAAGCTTGTGTAACTACGGTTTGCTGAATAAGTCCCATTTACAGTCTCTGTTGGATGTGTGGCTTTTTACTCCTGGGCCACGTGACCTAAACAGCGGTAAGGGATTTCAGGGAGCAACTGAACAGCTAACACCTTCCCCACAAGATAGTTGCACTTCAGTGCCAACAGAAGCAATTTCCCAAAATAAAGTCTGTAAAGAAACTTTTGCCAAATCCTGAAGCTTTTAGTCAGGCAAATTCCTGGAATAACATCCAATTTCCTTTAGAAATGTAAGGGGAGCACCTTATACTGGCACTGCTGGAGTTGTTATATTCCCATACAGGGTGCAGCCTGCCAACTCTGCCTCAGAAGCTGGTAGACAGGCAGAGGCACGGCCTGAGACTCACCTCATGGCTACCCATGGGAAGTGAAGCAACACTAGCTGATCCAGGAGTGTTACTAAGAGTGTGTCAGAGTCCTGGGAGCAGCAATGGACCTGACTGTTCCTGCCCAGCCTCCTCCAGTGTTCTCCCCACCCTTCCCATGACCTAGCATCCCATTTCAGGCCCCCAGGGCCATCAACCCTGCTCCAGCAATGCTGCAGCAGGGCAGGTCTCCAGCTGCTCACAGCCTGGCCCTGCCCGTCAAGAGGAACCTGCCCACGACGGAAATTCTCAGATCCACACCAAAAGTCCGCATTTGTAAAAAAAAGTCTCATAAGTAGGCAACTTCATGATCTATATAAAATGAAAGCTCAAAGAGATCTGACAAGAAATCTTATAAACCCACTTATAACATGAGCTCCTCCTAATTTCAAAGACACTGATACTTTCCAGTTTTAGGACACGTTCTGTTTCCTATCAGATATGTAGAGATATGTGCTACGGGGACAAAAATGAGCAATATCCACATTAAAATTTAATAACTGTTTCAGGAAAAAGGTGGTTTCTGGTAAAATGAGGTGTAGTTCAAAACTGAAGAAATCCAGTCCCTACATCATTGTCAACTTGCAAATTCTATATAATTTTTTTTTTTGTTTCATTACTCTTTTTACTGTGTGAAAAGTATATGCAATCAGTGTACTTTAATGAAATATTGCTGAAAATAGGTTTCTAAATGTTTATTACTTATTCTAAAGGCAATAATGTTTTCTGTCATATAACAGAATTTTTAGTAGTATCTCATGTTCTGAAAAATCATTTTTCAAACTCCACACTTGAGAATAGGAAGCAATGATAAAATTGTTGAAAAATCATAGATATTATCAAGACTTTTGCATAAAGTTTAAGTGTGACTTTTCAACATTTTTTATAATTGTATTACTAGCCAGATTGCAAAAGAAATAATTTTCTACATCTCATGATAGCAATTTATTCTTGAAAAATGAGAGCTAGTTTTCTTATACAACACATCATATTTTTAGAAAGAGGAATGTAAGATGATTCGATTAAAGACTGCAATTCTTAGTTTAGCAAGGCATTTCATTTTACATGTTTATTTGGCAATTTTGCCTGAACCGTGTAAAATTAAACCCAAATAAATTTTAGAAACCTCATGTTTTATAGGCTAAGAAATGGAACCTTTAAACGTGGTAAAATACCTGTAAACATCCTATTTCCAGCATATTGTATTTACCTTCAAAAGGAAATTATAGTTATTGATGAAGCAGTGTAACAAACTCCAAATGTGTCTGATTGTTAGTTTTGGATATTCAAAAGTGGAGTCAGATGCTCCCAAGTCATGACGCTCTCATATCAACTAGTTTTACTTTTCTAAGAAAAAGGTCTCTGCAGGAGAAGACATTAGGTACATATAATAGAGGATGCATCTTATTTTAAAAAGTCATGAGATCTAAAGAGATGAGTTTTTACAATTGACCACCTGAGAGCTGCATCTCCTGCATAACCTGTAGTCACCTTTTCAGCTTTTTTTCATGAGATATGCAAACAAGTCACATGTTCAGGTATAAGAATTTTAGGCAAAACAATAGACATTGCAAGAAAAAAATAAAACAGGTTTACAACATTACTATGGGACATTAAAGAACTATATTACCACATTTCTAGAGAAATAAGAAAGTTAACATGACTCAAGTTAGTACAGCATGGTGCAGCTCCTTGCAGAAATGCTAGCTTAGTTAAGTGCTCTCATGCAATGCTGAGCTGACATAGACATATTAACTCATCATATGACACATTGTCTTAGTTGCAAGAACATGGTTACATAGACCCCTGACCAGCTTTGTATTGTCCTAGTTTTGGTATCCATATATGGCTTTATGCTATACCTAGAGACATCAAATTCTGGTTTTCTTCCTGCTGTCTGTGTGACTATTGTGTATATGACATTTGACTTCCCCCTTCGTTCATACTTTAACCAGACAGTTAATGGTATAATGTTCCATCTTCTCTATTTTTAATTAGCCTTTTCACCTAAATGAAGGTGCAAAGGGCAAACCCATACGTTAAGCTGACTCAGCTGTTAAGCACTACTCATGTTTACATGTGGCCCAGTTAAATATTCTGTGAATTTATCAACATGTGATTTACGTGTTGCTATGCATATAACTCCCACTGGGAGCTGACATATAAGGGTTGCAGGGTAAGGCCCATGTGTCTGGATGGATCACAGTCTGGGTTATTTTCATTTTTGAGATAGGAGAAAACATCTTTATCATTTGCAGTTCAGCCTTTTCCACTAAATGTAAAACTTAAATATTTTCTTCTCTTAACCAGCACCAAGGGTTTCTCAAAATTTGGGTTCAGATATTGTTCACATTTACCCAAACACCCTTAGAACAGAAACAAGTATAACCATCAACTCCCAGCCTCCATACAAGCAATTAACTGAGCTTGTTAGCCGCCAGACTCATTTTGCCTTCTGTTAACACAGAGGGGAGCTGCCTGGCAACAACTCCAAATGTAATAATCTTCATCAGTTAATTACAATGATGCTTGCAGAGTATGTATTTAATATTTAGTAGTGCGGCAAACACAAGTATCTGAAAAGCAAAATCACAGCCCCACTGTAAAATCAGTTTCAGCAAAGTCTGCAGAGTATGTAGGGTATCTTGAATTCAGAGGAGAAGTTTATATTGTCTTCCTAGGAACAATGCGCTGGCTGTTTTCCCGGTTTTCTACTGATGCATATTCATATGAGATATTTAAATTATATAGTAATATTTAGTCAATCTACCACTAACAGAGTTAGATAACATGATATACAGATGACAACTTAGCCCCACTGAAGTTGTCAATTTAGGTGACCCAAGATTTTATTACTGGCAGTGGCTGTGGCCTAATTATACTGGCAAGTCAATTGATGGAACTGACTCAAAAGCAAGATGCAGTCAGTGGTCTGGCAGAAGCACTGGGAAAAAATTAAAAAATAGAGAATTCAAGAAAAACAAAAAAAGCATGAATAGGCCAAAAGAAAGATAAATTAATTTTTTTGATAATTGTAACAAATTAAAAAGCAAATCTCAAGTTTTATTCAACAAGTTCACTAAAATTTACAGAAAACTTGCTGAAATATGTCCTGTGTGTAACAAACCACCCTTGAATTTCATTCATGCAGATCCTATTAACGTATTTGGATTTCAAGAAAAAGACTTAGAATTACAGGACAAGATGATCCTAAAACCTTTAGTATCTCATCCGACCTTTACTTTTTTGGTAGAACCCAATGCCATTGTACTCCTACTTTTTAAAATTATTATTCCTATTTATTTCTATGATTGTAAATGCTGAGGATATCAGAAGGGCTTAAACTGCACTCATCTATGTGCTGTATAAACCACTCAAGAGACTATTAAACCCAAACAAAAATATTAAGTCAACCAAGGTGTCTTTAAGCATTAATGATAAAAAACAGAGGTGAATTAGACTGTTCAAATCAGCTTATACAAACACACATTTCCATACACTCAGTATGTAACAGTTTATACTTGGTCATGAGTAAAAGGCAGAGTTCCCAGGCCAGGATATGCATAGTTTCATGCCATAGTAATACTGATCAGAATAGAAAGCAATAATCTAGGACCACGTGTCAAGGGGGTACATTCTTGAGCAGACAAGCCAGGGGTCTGATATAGACATTGTTAGTTTGATAAGTGAGTTAATTTAAGATTTAAAGGACAGGCAGTAAATTCTAGCATGATTCACACAGCCTCAGAGAGCAGGCACACAACCAAATAAATTGATGGATGGGATTGACAAATGCCATGGGAAGAAGAACACGGCTGTGCTCACCATAGATAGACAACTTGCATTCTCAAACTCAGGAGGCTCCTGTCATAAGCAATGCACTATACAGTATGTACTTTCCCTACTTGACCTGTCAGTGCTATACCATGCACTTTCTTTGCTTATCTCTGTCCTTGTCCAGAAGTGCCAAAAACAATTTGTGGGTTCTTGCCTGCCCTCATGTAGCCTATCCTCATCATTCTGGCAGAAAGATCGGTACATCCTGCTCCTACATGCATAGCCTCATTCTTGATCTTCCTCTGTATCTCATCTTTAACTATCTTGGGCCATTTTTATTGTCTTCAGGGTTTGTCCCATTTCTCCCATGACATAGGCATTGTTTCCTCTACCTGTCTGCAGTTCCGCTTGTTGCTCTCCACTTTGAACAAAGTTAAGTGTTTTTAGGAAGCCCTGTTTTGCCCACTTACACTTCCATGGTACATTAAAGCCCATGATATTTAGCTGATAAAATATATTTACTTTCATGTCACCTATACACCAAAATGAAAGGTAAAGAAAAAGGAAAAAAAAAAAAACCACACCACCTTCTCGTTATCAGTTGCTTCTAATGACCAGTTAAAAAAATTACCATATTGCCTCAGAAAACATGTGGTCCTTTCCAGATGGTTATATAAATCCTGTAGAAATTGCAATAGATAATAACATAAGAACATTTTCACCCAGTAAACTTACTTTGGTGGCAATCTTGTAAAACCAGCATGAATTATTATGCAGCTCATAGACACTGCAGTATAAAACAGAATGGGATGTAGGGAGTGTGGTAACATCTTCCCCATTTTGGTAATAAACTTTAAAATGCTAATATGTCTGTTCAGTTTTTTTTATCTCTGTGTAGGTATGTGTATTTAGATCTTACATGGAAAATTGTTTTGTGTATGAAAAAGGATTAACTTAAAAAAACCCCACATAATCTCTCATTTTAAAGTGCTTCTCTTTCCCATTGAAGAGGTTTTTCCTTCTGCATAAGAATTCAGTTTCACCTTTTTTGACAACAGAATATAATGTTTCTGAAATTAAAAAACAATATGAAATACTCATTTGCTTAAAACCTCTGGAATTCCAGACATTATTCAGCAAGCATTGAGATTCTCTGTCTTTTGTTTTCTGATGTCTTTATTTACAGCGTAGGTTTTACTTATCATACCTCCTTTGTATTATCCTAGTTTCATAAAGTAGTTTTAAACAGAAATCTTGTAGACAACAAGATACATGAGCTTTTCTCATTAAACCTAAAAATTGAGTTCTCTCATCTATTTCTGATCATCTGAGTATCTAGCAAAGCAACATTTTCAAACAGTTGACAATACTGTTACAGGTATGTCTATTCTTTATTAATACTTTCATGTATTTTGAATGAGTAGGCTTTTAACATTTCACTACATGAAATGGCTCTGCTTGAAGAGCCATATAGGTAGATTAAGCAATTTAATGCAGTTGTTTGGCTATAGCACATTTACGATCAGTTAAAAAGCACACCATGACCTTGTAATGGTCCTTGAATGGTTTACTTTATCCTCTAGCCCTAATAGTTAGTGTGGAGGCAATTTGAAATATACCATGAGTGGTTCTGGTTATGGTCATGCCACAACTCTTGATGGAGTTAACCACCAGTTTTGCTCTGTAGCAAGTATATAGAAGGCACAGCCATAGGTCCCCTCCAGCAAGGTCATTGCATGAGTTTAAAAAAAACCATAATTTTGGCTTTTCTATGACTCTTACGATAGAAGGGAGTCAAAGCCTCCAGTCTGACTTCTCTTGCCATATCCCTGTCATAAGCTAAGTAGTATATAGCCCAGAGAGGGCACTTACATAGATGCTTTCTTATGAATTTATGATCTTACATGAATGGGAATTAAATGAAGCTGAATTTGTCCACACTGACTCGAAATGTTGCCATTCTAACATCCCAAATGCACAAAGAGTTGCAATATGTTCTGATAAAGTTTTAAGATTTCTCTTCACTTGGCAAGCATACTACATCCCTTCAGCTAGACAGTAAGGAACGTGAGACACTAAGATGGTGAAAGTCACTGCACATCATCTCAGCCTTCATTATTCTTCATTACAATACTTTCATTGGCTCACAGTCATTATCAACACATAAGCATCATTTCAAGACATGAACATGGTTTCCCAAGACGGTATCAGTGGTATTTAGCTGGAATTTTCATGTGGCATAGAACACATCATGTAGTCTAGAGCACTATAGACACTAGAAATGCATCTTCTGAATCCATATACTTGAATGTACGGTAGACAAAAAAGAAAAGTAAAATTTTTTTGTGCTAGCCACATCCTGTTCTTCAACATGACAAATAGTTTTGCCGGCAAATATGGGATTTTATGCTTATTTACGTACATACTTCAGATAAATCATGTCTTGTCTCATTATCCAGTAGAAGCACAGAAGTGGTACTGCCAATATATAAGCAACTGGAGAATGACATATACCAATAGATCTATGGATTGGTATAATATAGTCCTTTATATGCAGAAGGAAACAGATGGCATGTAATACAGAATAAAATCAAGCTGAGTATGCACAAAGTAAAACCATTCTACTTTATTTTTTATCTTTTCATAAATCAATCTGTGTCCTGCTTATTGCTTGTTTTCCCTGACAAAGATAATTTATTTTCTACAGAAATCACCAACACCCTACCACAATCACTCTTATTTGTTCTGAACAAGAAAAACCTAGATGAAAAATGGACTTACCAAGGGATACAGAAAAATTGCAAAGCAGAGAAGAAGACGAGCCTTTCCCAGCTTAGTAAACTCTGGCTGAGGAAAACAAAAATAATTCCCCTCTCTAAAGGCTACTGCCCCTTCACTCCCATTTAAGGGCAGATGCAGTGCTATATTTAGAACTAACCAAGTGATTCTCCCAAAACTGAGGTCAGTCTAATATGCAATAAGGGTGTGATATAAAGGCAGAAGAAAAGCCCTATCCCATGTGTAGTTTTATAGTGTATTTTAATAAAAGATAGACCTTATTCCTATAAAAGAAAAAAAGCAGTTATGCTGAAAGTGGGGTTTCTTTCAGCAGCAACACCAAGCACATGGGAAATAGCTTAACATCAGAAAATAGCTTAAACTTTTTATTTAGAAATGATGGAAGTTTTAAAGTAATTACTAACTTAGAAAACCAGTGAGGAGACAAACTCCAGAATCTTATTAGTAGAGACATGATATCCCCTTGGTGCCTCAGGCTGAAAAGTGAGCCTCCCCATTGCTTCCTTAAGAGCTCCCTGGATTTGAGAACATGGCTGCAATATGTGAAGGCGTAGCAACCGAATAAAAAGCCTATTAATATGGATTTAAAGAAGTCCAGTTGCTACACACTATTTCTATCTCCATAGTGTTACCACTCAACCTGAGAGAGATTTTTCTGTGTCTTGGAGGTAAAGTAAGAGGAATTAATACACATAGAGCTATATAGAGGCAGAGAAAAAACCCAGCCACAGCACTCAATTTTGTGAGACCCTGATGGTTTCTGATTACGATCAAGTAAAATGAAGGTTTGGAACCTGTAGAGCTCCTAAATTTCTATTCAGAAGTTCCAAGGCACCGCTGTGGTGGCTCTGACATGTCCAGATGCAATGGGGTAGAAGCACTTGCCCTGCAGAGCTGTTGAATGTGTGCTCAGTAATTCTGCCCCATTCTGGTGGTATGCAATTTTCTTACATAGGAATGGGTTCAAGACTAAAGTGATTAAATGACAATTAAGATCTTCCAGTGCTTAATATAAGAAACTTTGACACATGAACAATGCTTTCTCTAGTCATGTCTTCTTCATATGGGAAGCAGAGCAAGACATGGTAAAGCCTTTAAATCTACTGATTCTTATTGCATCCACAATATTCATCCAAGTTTCCTAAATAGCTCTGGTAAGGATCTTTCACACTTTCTTATTGTCTAGAACTATAATTTGCTTGACACAAACTTCTCCCTTCCTCCCATCAATCTTGAATTATAACTCACTCCAACAGAATTAGATCTACAGAGACACAGTGGAAGGAGTCCATATGCACTGAGCATAGATGTTGCTTCAGAAGTGGCTGTCAAAGTAATTAGCATGTAATAATCCAGAGCAAACCTACTTTACTTACATAGCTCCTACTCTTCTCCCCTGTTGCATTTTCCTGTGGGAGGTAAGAGGTCAGTTTTCAGGAAAACTTTAAAGTTCTTGTTCTATATTTATTATTTTTAAATTAATGGAGGAATGTAGAGGCTGCTCTGTCTGCCTTTACACTTGAGCACTCTTCTATTTTAAGCTCTTTCTTCAGGGTGTGGTTGGATGTCAAAAATGTGGAAGTGCATCCTGAGGGCTGTGGGGAATATGCTATAGGCAAGAATAAGCCACACAGTGGAGCCAGTCCCAGGTTGTCTCCAGGTAAGTCAGTAAATAAATTCTCCTTTTCACAGATATTTACAAAATAGGATAGGAAGGAAAACTGTAATATTGTGTTATTCAGTGGTGTTGAAATTCAGGCAGCAGAGCACTAAAACTTATCCAGCATTTTATTTGTAAAATAATTTACATTCTCAAACTTCCTCCCCGATACTGAAGGCCTCTTCCCCTGGTGCCTCCACTTCCCAAACAGAAGTCCTTCCTTAAGAGGTGTTTTTTAAAGCAGAGGTTTAGCATAGTACCAAAAGGATTATTCACCTAAAACCAAGCATGTGCTAAAATCCTTTTGTGAATGTGGTATTTTAGAATTACATCTTTATCTTATACCAGTCCCTTGGTGTGGGTTAATTGAAACAGGCTCAAGTAATGGCTCAACTACTCCAGCAAAGGGGAAGATGAAGACCTGAAATGGAGGTCAGAAAAAAACATGCATTAGCTTTTTAGCTACTGGAGGAAACATCAAAACAGCAAGGAAATTATGAAATGTAATGGTGTTAGAAGAGGTATGTTTTTAGCCTATAAGAGTGCCTTAATAGCAGCCTCATACTTTTAGCTTTTTTTCAGTTCCAAGAAAACCCAATGTATCTTTGTATGGCAGCTTCTGAAGTCTGGCTTTGTTAATGTTAGCTCTTGATTTCTTCAAGTGCTGTAGCATATTTATGGTTTCATATAAAATAAAAGACTGGTAACTAGCAATGAAGTCCCTCATCTTTGCAGCAGTCCTAATTATTCACAAAGCCCTCTGGTAAGCTTTCCAAAGCCATGCTAGAACAATGAACACTGTGCACTAGTGATCATAGAGCAGTCTCTTGGATTTCCTTCACAGCTGCCCAGGTCCTAACACCTGCCTTGGTTACAAATGGAAGATAAAACAATGCATGCAAATTCAGCCATATGAAAAATAAATCGTGCTCTTTCCTGCCTTTTGTTAGAAGTTCAGGATTATCAGGGGTCCATATATTTACCAAATAGGATGTGTACTATTGAAAAGCGAATACTACCACCTGAAAGACTTAAAAAATTGAGGCAGTCCATGTGCTTATGAAGATTAGCTAAGACAAGAGCAGTAACAGACATACTCAATTACTGACAGTACTGTAAATGCATTCATGCAGCTAAGCACAAATCCCCAAGGAAAAACACACTTGGCTGCCTCTTTCAGGTGGGGAGAAAATAACCTCATCCTCAGTCCTAAGAAGCTTAAACATTTCTCTCCCTATCTCCTGCTTTCTGTTTATTTTCATTTTTCTTGATGCATTTTCTCTTCCTCTGTTAAAACCTTTTTATTATATTTTTGGCACCCAACTTGCAAGTGTTTTAAGGCTGGATATGTGCAGCTGCAAACTGCTAAAAGCTAAAACTACCCATCCCAGAAATAAGGATGGGCTGTGTGGAGATGAGGCCACAGAAGAGCCAAGACATTTGGAGGAGGAGAATGAGGAGACACTTACAACCAAGGGAAATCTATGCAGCTCCCAGGAGAGAGGTCAGTGGCAGCTGCAAAAAAAACCCGCTTGCTAGAAACTCTTTTACAGGGATTTTCAACTGGCAATTCAACAGAGCTAGGCTCAACTGCATCCAGAACATCAGGCACTTCTTTTGTACAAGTCTTTGAACAAATATTAAAACACCTGATTATAGAAAATATTTGGATTCTTTTTCCCTGCAAAATAAGATAAAGTAAATCTCTTAGTAAGCATCCTTATGTATACCTAAGAAGACAAACACATCACTGAGTTACAGTAAGTCAATCATTTATAAGATATTTAACAGTAACACGTCACCCTGCTGTCCAAGGACTCACTGTGGAGCACAGCAGAGTCAGTGGTGAGGTTTTGCTGCCTCAGGAAAGCTGATTCACAGCCTTCTTGATTTAATAACTCTTTCAAAAGTTGACAGAGTTAGCTCAGCCATAAATAGAAAATACACAGGGTTGCCTGGTGCAGCAGAATGTTTCAACTATTTATTTTGTGAGTTACTGCAAGTGGCAATAAGAGTATATTTTTCACTGGTTTGGACAGCATAAAATACTCCAGAGCTGGTAACAGGCTGACAGTGATACTTTAATTAAAAATGAGGTTTCAGCCAGTTGGAATGCTTAGGTAAATATTTTTGGCTGAATTTTGGGGTGAGCCAAGCAAATTACAGTCTCTCACCAGCAAGGTTACCCCTCAGATTTCAAATGGTTTTGTTTAATGACATCTTTTGGCAGTGTTTCTGATAAACCATAATGAAAACAAGAGCACTTGACTACAGTTTACTAACTGTAGTTAGACGGACCATACCATAGGAGACTCCACTAGCAGTACACCAGCTCACTGGCATATCTTAATTTACCATTACAATGTGATCTATTTTGCAACCACATGCAAAGATAAGGACCATAATGATTTTCATCTTACCCTGGTATATTTATTCAAGCGTCACACAATACACTTTGCAGATATCTACTGTAGAAACAGTTAACTCTGTCAACTAATCTCAATATCAGCAATAACAGACTAAATGTAGACAACCATAGGTCATAAGAAGGCAGAGATAGGAACAAGTTACACTGCAGTCATGGGGCCCAGATGCTTCACCACCCCAGGAAATGCAGGAAAGACAGCTACAGTTCCAAATTCACTGCTCAGAAGCACCATGCGGTCTATTTTAGTGCCTTCAGGCTTTACTAGCTGCCAACCGTGGTGATTACTGCTCATAACAGCACTTACATACAGGACTCACGCTACACAAACACAGACAGCCCAATCAAAGAATCACAGAATGGTTGAGGTTGCAAGGGACCTCTTCAGGTCATCTTGGCCAGCCCACCTGCTCAAGAAGGGCCACCTAGAGCTGGTTGCCCAGGACCATGTCCAGATAGCTTTTGAATATCTCTAAGAACAGAGATTGTACAACCCCTCTGGGCAACTAGTTCCAGTGCTCAATCACCATGACAGTAAAAAAAGGGGTTCCTGGTGTTCAGAACTTCCTGTGTTTCAGTTTGTGCTCATTGTCTCTGGTCCTGTCCCTTCCTCCTCTTGCACTGGGAGAGACTGAAGGTCACTAGTGCAGGCCCACCTGACACTTCCGAGATTCACAAGCACTACTCCCTGGTCTAGGTCAGTGCTCGCTGCAAACAGATGCATGCACTTATACACTCATCTCACAGGCACTTCACACCTGCTGGTCCCCCTCAATCCCTACCTGTAGGGACACCTACACTTCCAATCTGATTCCAATAGCTGGCACCAAGTCCAGTCATGTCAGTGCCCCCAGTAACTGGCACTCAGTCCACCCAGCGCTCACACACAAGGGATGCAGAGGGAGATGATATGGAGATAGTTAAGAAAGCTTTTAAAGACAGGAAAGACTGCAGTGGTCAGGTACAGGGCTCAGTCAGACAAGCATACTGACTGGCCCTGTTTTACACACAACCAGCCCTTTTTATACGCCTTTCTGTCTGTTCTCTCTTTGTTCCTCCACCCTCCCTGATTCCTTCCCATAAACATTTCTTCATCACTTTGCACAGATCTACCAATTCCTACGCCTCTGATCCAGCATTCACAATCTTTACCAACTCCATCCAAACCCCTCCAGCTATAATCTTATCAGTCGCAAAGTCCAGGTTAACTTTTCTGAAACAGCCCATCAATTAGCATGATTGGCAAGGTTTGTTTCTTCTCATAGTCTCCGTCATTGTTTGTCAGGTCTGTGTCTCTCTGTTGCCTTCACTTTTTCTTATCTACCTGATTTTAGGTACTCCTCAATCAGATCTTCTTGCTAGAATACACATTGTCACACTACACTATCCTTAAAAATCAGTGCCACTCACCAGGTTTTTATGGTTAGACTTCGTTATCACTACTCAGTCAGGTTTTTTCTATGTTTGGCTCTCTCTTTTTCCTTACCATCTCATTTGACACAGTACTCAGTCAGATAATCTCACAAAAAACAAACCCCAGCATTCTCACACTCCACATATGCTCACAAAGGTAACATGGAAATTTCAAGCTCCTGTTTCAAAGGGAAAAAGGAGAAGGAAAGGCATATATAACAGATCACACAGCAGATCACCTGCATAATGAGTCTAATGCAAGAGCGGACATGATGCCAAGTTCAGGCATACTCCACTATTCAAGCTTATTGAACTTTGTGTAGCATATCCATCACTTCATGTCACAGAAAGCATGTAGCTATGCTGCATATGGCCCATGTTACACATGATATACTGACTTATATATGATGATAAATGTACTCTAGAATAATGAGCCTTTAGTATATTTCTGGAAGTAGGTAACTGTTATTAGAAAAATGCTGTTTGGTTTCAGGGGTGGCTGACGTCCACAATAGCTTGAAGGAATAATACAGTGGAGGCCTGACCAAGTTTCACTGTAAACCAGCAAGAACTATTGGAAATGCAGCACAGGCACGGTTTTATTTAGGAATTATAGCAGTTTTTCCCCTTAATTCCTGTTCCTCACTACTGCTGGATTTCTTTGATTCTTTGTTTATTATAACCAAAAGGATCAAGCTCACCACAGGCAGGTACAATGAGAAGTGTGCTAAGACTGCCAGGCCCAGGCAGGCCACAAATTTACACTGTTTTAATAGATAGCATTTGGCATTTTTAGTAGCAACAAAAGGAAGAAACCACTGTTTTGCAGAAGTGCTAATGAGTCACACTGATCTGTCTTCAACTGCTCTGTAGTATCTTCTCCAGGCCTTCAAGTGCAATGCCATAGTGCATAAAACAAACCAACATTTAATTACAGAAAACAGATTGAAGAGTCCTACGTGATTATTCCATCCCACTCTCTAACTACTTTTTTTCTCCATGGTCCATATTCTGATGCTTCATATCAAGCTGCATTTACCACGGCTGCTACTGCTCCTCAGTTATTGCACAGTTGCAAGTGTTCCTGACAAAGAGGTTTCACTGAATTTTGTCCATGCCATTTAACTGATTATTCACTCTTCTCACTCTTTGGCATTCAGTTATCACTAAATCAGTCACCCACTAGCATCCTTGTCCTCAAATTAAAGACTCATGTGATTTCAAAGAGTGCTTTTATCCAAATAAAGACTGTAGGATTCCCCACAAAAACACTCTTGAAACTCAAATGCAGTTTAGACAAATTATTCATATTTTGTTGTTTTATTTTTCTTCGTAAGTCACTGTTGTGCTGGTTCAGCCATCATCATTTTATGCTGCCATCAGCTGCCTGATCACACACGCCACCACTGAACTCAGCAGCATCCCTTCGAAAGTCCTCTTTCAAACAACCCTGTCATAGGTTGCTGTGGGCCCAGCTTCTCCCATGCCCACTGTGTGGTGCCAGCATTGCCTGCTGGACACAACGGACAGAGGTGGCTCCCTCACTGGGCCCTCACATTGAAGATCCCAACAAGTTGCAACCAGCCCCAACAGAAACCACACACAAACGAATCAGCTCCTGGTTGATATAGCTCTGGCCTCACCCACCATCCCAACCACAACCACTGGGGAGAGGGCAGGGCCACAGAGCCACAAGTGGGCCAGGTTCTGCCTCTGGAACATGAAGTCAATAGGGAAAACAAAACATTCTGCTAGGTTGTGCCTCATCCACAGGTCAACTCCAACTTGGGGCCCAGCACTTCAGTCACCTATCTTGTGTCTTGTCTCACATGCTGGTCTTGCTGATTATTCCTCTGCAAATGTATTTTTATCTCAGGGTTGCATTTACATTGTTGACTGAAAACTTTCACAGATGTAAGTATACACATTTTGATTCCTACCTTATTGATATCTGAATCAAACAATTTTACCATAATTCTTAATTTTAATCAGAGGAAGTTATGGGTTCCAGATACACAGGTAGCTTGAGATAGCAGTAACCTTTTTTTCTCCATAGAGCCTGTTTCTTTTATTCTGAATTTTTATTGCAGGAAGGCAGCATTAGGTTCTGCTCTGGATTCTACTGTAATATATCCTAAATAACAGGTTGGCAGATTGAGAGAGCTGCAAGACCAAAAAAGGCTTTCTTCCAGCTTAATAAATGTCTTGAGACCCAGGTCACATCAGAGCAGCACAGAATGTAAGGCTTTGAATGCTTAGGACAGCTGTCCTCCCTCCCTGCCTCAGTGGCCTGTCTAGTTACACTTGTACCCAATCCCATTCACTGGCAGTGTTCCCTGAGTGACACAAATACTACAGCAGTGGAGGCGAGAAAAAAATTATGAGCTGAGTGTGATCGTCGAGATGTCTGGGCATTTACAACAGGACAACAACAACAGCAACATCACAACAACCACTGGGATTGCTTAGGACACCTCAGGGAATGACAGATCATTGCTGCCTCCCTGACCAAGGGACTGAAACCAGCTGCTCAGAGTTTCCAATGTGTAGGAACTCTTGACTGGAAACATGAAGTTTGAGGCCAGAAGAATCACCATGATCACTTTATTTATACCTTGCAGTCTATTCAGATTTGTTTGCTACTTCTGTGCAGTGACACCATGTAATTGATAAAACATGTGATCAAAACACCACGTGGCTGAAGCACTTGTTCTATAAAAATAAATCTGTCTTAATTTGGACATATCCAGGGATTAATTCTTCCCTATTACTTGTACTTTCCCCCAGCTCTTAATCATATTTAGTGTAAAAAAAATTGTGCCTTTTTTTCTCCAGTTGAAATTTGCCTAGCTTTACCTTCCATCCTATCTGGCTGGAGTTCTTGCTGGCTTCTCAGATCTAAAAAAAACAACACCATTTTTTCTTTGTCTGAAGGTGGTCACACACTAACCCTCACACTTCACCTTCCCACTACTCTTGCCAGACAGAATATGTACTTCTGACCATATGGTGCTAGCAGTCTGCTAGCACGAAGCCATCAGGACTTCTGTGAACAAGGTAGAAAGGACCAAAGAATTAAAACAAGTATAGTTTTGGGATGTTTATAATTGTCATTTTGTAAACATGAGAGAAAATAGAGTGATTGCTTAGAAAATATTAGAGGTATGCAATGAAGTAATAAGGAAGTTGGCATTATGTGTTGACACAGGTCCTGATAAATGTTAAGCAATGAAAGAAATAGTTTGCAGTGTTACATTACAGAAAGTGAATCTTCTAGAAAGAAGAACCTTGTAGAAAGAGGAACCTTCTCAAAAGGACACCTTAGGATTATGATCTTCCCAGAAGCTTTCTGGGAAATACTAACTGACCATCCTGCATTGCATTCCTATACCGCAATATAAAAGCTTCAACTTTAACTACAGCTATGTGCATATAAAAAGACAAATGTACTTTGCAGATGCTTTTTCCTGCTTAATCCTGGGTAGAATTAGTATAAAGATGTAAAAAGTGTAATGCTGATTGTGATAGCTGCTGGCTGAGAGGCTGCCTGACTGCTTGGAAGGTCATGTCTTCACAGGAGTCATGAAAGGCGCCAGCACACAGAGGCACATAGAAGGGAAAGAGCTCTGTTTTGGTCTTGGCGGTTTAGATGGGCAACAAAAAGTGATGGCTGGAATTCTGTGGATCTTTGATGAATCACACACTTGAAACTCATGCATGATACCTCTGGAACAGAAATACTGCCTCCATTTCCAGTTTTTAAAAAATATGCACTGAAAAGAGAATAGACCACTACACATGTATCTCCCTACTAGCACAAAGGACACGTGTACAGTGTCACTCCCTTTCCAACAGAATTATGCCAGCAATTTCCTAGTGTGTCATATGCCCTGGGAAACAAATGTGCTTCATGAGAATCCCATGGAAATAGTCTATTAAAGCTCCATTCTTGAGTAATACAGAGCAGCTCTCTCAATAGTTGGACTTCTGATTTGCTGTGTGCCTTCTTCACTATTACTTTTTGCTATTCCCCCTGCTCCCACCCCCCATCTCACTTCAATAATTCTCAAGGAGAAAGAAAAGGGAGATGTCCAGATGTCTCATTACTAGTGGCAGCCGAGGGGATGAGAGAAGGACCAAGAAGACAATGCCACAATCTCTCACCACTCACAGAGACAGAGAACAGGGTTACATATATCTTTCAGCATATCTAATCATGTCATTCATCAGTCTTCTGATGGGGCTCTCTAAAGGCAGTCGCACTTCCTGCTGATGGACGTCACAGGCATCTGGAACATGGTGGCCTAACGCTGGTCCTGAAAGCAGCCCTCCACATCCAGCCCTTCTGAACTCACAGCTGCAAAGATACTATATTCATCTCATAGATCCCTTGACCTGAAATTGGGTAATAGATGGAAACTACTCTGGGAAGCAGCAAAGCAGCACAACACATACATTTGCTTTGCTTTTTAAATCCTTCCTAGGGACCTGCTATTTGCCATAGACAGGGAGAAGATACTTAAATGTACCTCTAGGCCTGGTCTAATAAAGTTGTTCTTATATTAAGACAACACTAATAAAATATGCACCAGGAATCTTAAAGAGGAAAAAGTCAAATAATTTATTTGCATTCCAAAAGCTAATGAGCATTTGCTTGGTGAGTGTTGTCTGTTGAAAGAAAAGACTAGGGAACAGCAACCAAGTAAGGAGGAAAGATAGATCAGACTGTGTATAAAAGAGATCAGAAGAGGAGCCAAGTACAATGACATCTTTCTGAGCAGATACTTTGCAATTAAAGACCAACACCAAAGACCAACAAGTCCCTCCAGGAAATAATTTAAATCACAGAATCACAGAATGATAGGGGTTGGAAGTGACCTCTGGAGATCATCTAGTCCAATTCCCCTGCCAAAGCAGGGTCACCTCGAACGAATAGGTTGCACAGGAACATGTCCAGGCAGGTTTTGAAAGTCTCCAGAGAAAGAGGACTCTACAACCTCTCTGGTCAACCTGTTTCAGTGCTTTGTCACCCTCACAGTTTCCTGTGAAATAGGTTCTTCCTTATTTTTAAGTGGAATTTCCTGTGCTCGAGTTTGTGTCCATTGCCCCTTGTCCTGTTGCTGAGCACCATCGGAAAAAAGTCTGACCACATCCTCTCGACTTTTTAGATATTTATAAACATTAGTAAGACCGCCTCTCAGCCTTCTCTGCCTTCTCTTCTCCAGACTAAACAGACCAAGGTCTCTCAGCCTTTCCTTGTAAGAGAGATGTTCTAGTCCCCTCATCATCTTTGTAGCCCTCCACTGGACTCTCTCAAGTAGTTCCATGTCTTTCTTGAACTGGGCAGCCCAGAACTGGACACAGTACTCCAGATGTGGCCTCATTGGGGCAGATTAGAGGGGTAGGAGAATCTCCCTTGACATTCTGACCACACTTTTCTTAATGCATCCTAGGATACTATTTGGCCTTCTTGGCCACAAGGGTACACTGCTGCCTCATGGTTAACCTTTTGTCCACCAGGACTCCCAGGTCCTTCTCTGCAGAGCTGCTTTCCAGCAGGTGAACCCCTAACCTGTACTGGCGCATGGGGTTATTCCTCCCCAGGTGCAAGGCTCTACACTTTCCCTTGTTAAATTTCATGAAGTTCCCCTCTACCCAGCTCTCCAGCCTGTCCAGGTCTCACTGAATAGCAGCACAGCCTTCTAGCTTATCAGCCACTCTTCCCAGTTTCGTACCGTCAGCAAACTTGCTGAGGGTACACTCCATCCCTTCATCCAGGTCATTAATGAAGATGTTGAAAAAGACTGGACCCAGCACTGACCCCTGGGGAACACCACTAGCTACAGGCCTCCAACTGGACTCTATGCCATTGATCGCAACCTTCTGAGCTCTATTGTTTAGCCAGTTCTCAATCCATCTCCCAGTCCATCTAACCCACACTTCATGAGCTTCCCTATGAGGATGTTGTGTGAGACAGTTTCGAAAGCCTTGCTGAAGTTGTGGTATAAGTTGGCAGGCACATACATGCCCAGAGTGACGCTGCTCCCACCAGCCTTCTAGCTGTTACTATTACAGGCTCACCAAGCCTGAGCCCAAGGCCAAAAGACCTTCCTCAGCATGAAGCATTAGACCATTTTCTGAAGGTATTTTCAGAGACAGTCTGCCCTCTGAGCCATGAGAGGAGGCAGCCATAGCCTTCAGCTATGCTGCTCAAGACCTAGCGCTCTGCCTTGCATCTGCCCGTCCCCTCCCCTCATCCCCATGCTGTTGGGAGCACCTCTGCTCCTCCACTGTAACTCCTTCTCTTCGATGTTAACTTCTGTGTGGATTAAAAGAGGTATTTAATCTTACCTCTCCAAATGACTGTTTTCGTCACTGTGTCCAGTCTCTCTAAGATTTGAATAGTAAAACATTAAATGGAAATAGCTTAACTAGGAGAACATACAGGAGCCCAAGCCCAGGACTTGATCCTCAATACAAGCAAGTGAAGGACTTCCATTTATCACAAGTATCAGCACTGCTTCAGTTCAAGAACTTTTTCTGAAAATCAGAAATCATAGCAAAAAAGGCATTTTCTGTCTAGTCTAGAGCAGAACATAGCTGTGATACAAAGGTTCTCTCACAAATAAGATCTATTTCCTAGAAAACTTATCAGCATTCACCTCTGTCAGCCCTTCATACTTTTCCTGGGGAGCTGAACTAGGACAAATGTTGGTCAGTGAAATGGGTCTTAAGTGACCATTTCAGCTGCTGTAACTCCAGCACTGTGCTTCAGATCATTTATTCTGAAAATATTTTTTTTTTCTGAATCATTTGTTTTGGAAACTATTTTAGCTCCTACAGAGTGAGAAACACAGTGAAAAAAAAATAATTTGAGCTTCTCCACACCAGGAGGGAATTTAGAGCTTCTCCAAGATTTGCACAGCTAAAATTCTTGCCCACTCTCTACACGGCTCCTGAGACAATGTGAAACAAACCTAGGCTATAAAAAGAGAGAGATGTAAGTGTGATGCAAAAGGGACATTGGTTATAGAAGCCAATGAGAAAAATAAGAGAGGCTGAAAACCAATAGAAAATCATACAAACTGGCAAAGTGTCAATATGAAAAAAGGAAAAATCGTTTGTCAATAACTCTTTCACACAAAAACACACACTAACACATTCCTCCTTTAAAACTCTCCTTCCTTTATAAATAGTAAACTGAAGGGTCAGCTTTTCAAGGCATGGAAAACCAGAAGGCCGGAAGATACCACTATATCAATTGTCTTTTTTTTTCCCCACTAAATTAAAAAAAAAATAATAATAATTAAGAAGGTAAAAAAGAATGAAGGCAAAGAGGAGTGCAAGATCATGGTTCAACAGTCAAAGTTTAAAAAGTCTTATTTCCCAACAAAGCTCTTTTTATTTTAGCCAGACTCTCAGTTTTCTTCCAATATCCCTACCTTGGGAGTTTCATGCAGAGTTTTTAAACAACCTCGCTATGAAGCGTAATTAAAATAATCAGCCTATCCTTTATGAAATAACCCTGTTACACAAATTCAGGAATACTCAGTCTCCATCTCTTATGATCCTTCCTGAAGATACAGAGGGTACAGAAACTCTTCAGAAAGTGCTTTCACCAGGGTTCATTTTAAATTGAAAAACTGTGAGCTATGTATGGTTACCGATGCTTTGTTGAAAGTAGCCAGTTCTGTAAAACACAATTGCCAGAGGAAATAGCTTTATCCTTAACAGATAGTTTAGCTATTTCCTTCTTTCTTTTACTCTGTATTTTAAAAAAGCAAATTTTTAGACAGCCAGGGCTGTATGTTCCATCTAGTTATCCATCTTACTCCCTTGAGTTACACTGAACAACTTAAGTGCAATTGAAATCCAAATTTGTCTCACTACATTCGACAGATGGATTAGAAAAATGCCATTTGTAAAAGTAACTTGGAAATTGCCATAAAACCTTTTTCCACTTATCAGGCCGCTTTCTTTTCTCTTCCTAATACGTATGTATAACAAACAGCTCATGTCTGAACATGGTTACCATTTTAGCAATCTGGCATATAAGCTGCTCTGTCAAGGCAAAATACAGATTTTATATGTTTGGCTCTGATAGACCTTTTAGTGCCGCTGGAATGCTTCCTGTTTTAAAGATTACCTAATAAACCTCTTAATTTATGGATATCTTCACAAAGTAATACTGGTATCCTTGAATCATTTACCAATGTCTGCAGCATACTCGGTGAAATAATGCAGCCTGTCCTTTAAACCATCTATGAGATGCAGGGGTACAGAAGGAACTGATTTCTTTTTTCTTCTTTTTTCTTTTATCTTTTCTCCCTTGCCTTCCCTTGTCTTCCCTTGCCTTCCCTTGCCTTCCCTTCCCAATGTGATTATTAAGCTCTGTAGGGAATCTTGGTATCAACCCCTTTTGCTGCTTTCTCTCAAAGCAACGCAAAGTTGCTCTTGGTGCTGCTCAGTTCAAGCTCCTACCCACTAGATGGAGCCCCAAGGCAAGAACTTAGCTCACAACCAGGTTCACCCCGAGAAGCTGCATTTCCAAAGAAATATAGTAAGGGCAAAAAGTGGTCTGAAACATCAGAACCACAAACGAGGTTAAGGGCTCGAGCTGAATTTGGATCTTAGTTCATAAGAGGACTTGAATTGTACTAGCACCTACACCAGAAAGCAAGCATAGACTCTCTACCCCTCAAATGCCTGGCTACCTAATCCTTAAAACAAAACATCCTAAAAAAAAAAAGGTACCTATATTCTACCAATAAAATTCAGGTGATTTTCACATAACTGTGCCTGACTACACAGAGCTACAGCTTCACCTACCCACAGGGGAGGACATGGACACAATGATGTGATACAAGCAGCATCATGTATTTCCTCCCTGTTGGTCCAGAAACAGCAATACCAGCATCCCTCAGGAAAATATGTTTCCAACAAGCAGTTGTCCTTGGAGACACTTCAGCTATGGTTTGGTCTGCTGGGCGCCCAGCCTCTCACAGAAATTCATCAGCTTCCCTGCCGAGTTTCTACTTCGTAGATCCACGCCTACTGAAAATGTTGATGTTCACAAGAAATAAGAGAAAGGGCCAGTAAAAAAAAAAATCTCTGCACTTCACAGCCAGAGCCATAACTGCTGATCCAGGACATCATTCAGATCTGTATTTATTTTGACCCAAAACTGTTATTCATTTAATCCATTCAAAGTTTATTCTCAGCTGATGATTTACCAACTTGTAGATGTCAAATTTGCAGGGGTCTTAGTGGTGGGCAAAATGGCCCCTGCATCTACTTGTCAGAGGAGACATATTTTCTTAGTTTGTGTTTAACAACACATGCAGTAGACTTCTAAGTAAAAACATGAGCTTTTTTCTCATATTATCAGATGTGTAAGGCAACTTTACAACCATCTATCTGAAACCATTTGATTCTTTCCTAGGAGCCTCCCAGTGCTGAAGTGACAAAATTTCAGCTTTTAACTTAAATATATAAGCCTAGGGTTACAAAGATAACCAGAAAGTGTTAATTAGGTAAGATATCCAGAAAGCGTTAATTGCAAAAGCTTCAAAACTTTGTTCAAAGTTTGGAAAGTGCAGCGCGGGAGGTTATTAACATAGTAAATCTCATGTAGGAGAGAGAAACATAAACTTTGAACCTTGAAGTTAATTATTCCAGGAAAATTTAGTCACATCATGGTTAGACAATGCCGCAAACTGTCCCACATTAACTTCTGTTGACTCTGGTCCATGTCTGTTCTTATGAAAATTCAGGCTTCTGATGTTTACAAGCTTGCAGGAAAAATAATTATTCATATCAGCTCTGCACAGCAGCAAGTGTGGTAAGGGGCACCAGCCACACTGGATTAAGACAACCTAGACTTGCTCATGCCAAAAAGAGCAACAGCCAAGCTGAGGTTGGCTAAGTTGTTATCCTGTTTATGTCTGCCTGGATCAGACCCTGGAGCACCAGCCTTCTCCAAGAGCAACGGCCAAAGGCAGAACACATTGACTACTCATTAACATAGCAGGAGATTCCCATACATAGTAATTCAGCTATCAAAGCGGTTACAGTGTTAGAGTGCTCATTGGCACCCCTTTTGGACTAGGACACATGGTACTTTCCCAAATAATTCCTGAGTACAGGCAGGATTCAGCCTGAGCAAGGCATCAATTCCAATGGAGGTTTGGATGTGGTCCTGTTTTGCTACCTAAGATAGCTTTATAGTGCAGACATGGCTGTGGGATCTGACATGTTAGCCATAACCCATATATGTATGTATAGGTAGTAAGCCCAGAACCAGGTAGATTTAAAAATGGAGCACTTGCTGAAAATGAAAAACTGCTAAGCAATATTGGCATTTCTGTGAGGTCAGGGGGAGAGATATACACCACAGAAGCAGTATGGAGGTGAATCAGCTTATGCATACTAAGGCAAGGTCACCAGCAATATTGGACACCTGTAATTGGAGCAGGGGAGAACAATATGCTGAAAGAAATTTGACAAAATTAAAATGAAGGAATTGAATCATTAACATGCAAATTCAGGATTCAATTGGAGCAAAGAAACCAAAACAGACAAGACTTTCCTGTGTCCACACACGCTAGCAGAGGAGAAGGAACAGGAGGAGCTCCACATACCACTGAGCATTTGCAGTGACCAAAATAGGAAAGTGCTTCTAAACAGGCAGGCATGGGGAGAAACAGTGATTTCTGATGACATTAATTCTTCCTCAGGAGCTGTTCTGGGAAGGTCCAGACTGAATAATGCTTTCTCTTTCCCTTACAGCTCTTTCAAACCAGACTTACTTCCCGTCCAGTGATCTAAGGAAGGGGGAAGGAGATCTATGACTTCATCCTCATGTATGTTTCAGCTTTTCTTTGCTGCCTCCTACACTTCATCTGTCACTGCTTTAATCTGCCCACTCTCCCACTGTCATACAGCTCTTTTACAGCTCTACGTCAGGAAGATATTCCTTTGTCACCTGCACGCCTCACTTTGCCAAGGTCACATTCTCACATGCCGACAACTGCTCCTTCTCTCCACAGCATCTTCAGACATTTTTCTCATTAATCCTTTAATCAGTCAGTCATTTTCCATGTTTATGTTATCCTCTTCGAGAGTTTTTCATTTTACAATTTTCTTTTCTCCTGTGCTTTACTAGACTATAGCACGCCCAACTCTCTCCAAAGCACAACATGAGAATTAAATGTGATTGCGTGAGCCCATAAGCTCTCTCAGACAGTGCTCTTAGACCGTGCTCGCAAGATAATTAGAAGTATATCTCGTTATAAATGTGGCATCTTTGTTCTGTTTATCCAGAAATTACTCAGTAGTCCTGTGTGGCCTGAAGACACTTCAAGAACATACAAAATACAGAGTAAGTTTAACTAAAGCAGATTTCAGGCACTGAGAGTTTTAGTAATAAACTAACAAAGACATGAGAATGTTGTGCATCCTTAGGTAGATTAAAAGGAATATTATTACCTTAACAAACTTTTCCAGTTAATCATTTTAGCCGTAGAGTAAGCTTCCTTTTACATAATTAAAGACTTCTCATGTTCCCCACTCAGAGTTTCAATTTAAACATAGCCAGTGCTCTGAAACTTTCTTTATTTCCCAAACCTCATGTTCCCTTTGCATTCTTACCAGTAAGTCCACGTTTCCAGTCAAGGACAATGCTTGAAAGTTGGTGCAGAATTTCACCTGGTCTCAGCCCTGCCAAGAAGAGAAGTGTAACTAATCCCCATTTTACAAATAACACTGCCGTTCAGACTTTTTCTTATATGGCAAATTTCCCTTTGATACATAACAGAATCACACTGTAACCCAATATTCCTTGCTTTCCAATACCAGCCCAAGGGGCTTGGTGGGATTCTGCCACTTGGCTAGCTGCTCCCTACCTCCATTTCACATTTAATTTCTCACCCATAAGAGCAGCACTTTGTGCCATCCATTACTTTTGCTTAAGGTGTGAGGGAAATGCTCTGCCACTAAATTCCACTTAGGAAGAGCCCACAGTTCTCATGCTTTACTTCAGGCCCCTTACTTTTTGCAATATCTGTTCACTGCATGACTCCATCCCCAGAAGATGCATGCTGTGATACTTTTTGTGATAAAACAGTCCTGGAGAGCAAACTTCTCCTTGCTGACATGAAGTTCATTTTTATTGCTAGTCACAGCATATGGGAAAAAAGACAGACACAGCCTCCATGTGGGTGACACAGAAGGTAAAATCTGAAAAGGAAACAGGAGGAAATTGGTATGCTTGTTATTACAAGACAGAGACAAAGATGAGACAGACCAAATAGATAAAGCAGGCATATATAAGGTGCCCAGGATCTTGTCCAGGAAGTTGACATGAAACAGATTACAAATTTAAAAAAGAAAAAAAGCTTACTTCAGGTAACACATTGCCTAAACCATCTGGAAATGGGATGGAGGAAAACCAGCTTTTCTTGAGGTTCAGGTGAATATCAACTTTGTTCTGGTGATCTCAGGGAATAAAAGTCAAAATATGAAGGCTTTCAGAAGAATAGCAAGTTCAGGTCAACAGCCTGAGCTCACTTTGGGCACCTGCAAAACAAATAGGTCATGGAGCTGTCCACCTGGAATGTCATGTACAAGGCAAGGCAGTCTCAGGTATGTCTCCCTGAAAACTGCATGCCTGTAGTCATAGCCTGAGGCAGAAAAAAGCAAGATCTGCACCTGCCAAAACATTCATACTGCTTGTTACTGTTTTGAATATACTAGGCTCTCTGCTTAAGAGACTTTAGGTCCTCTTGTTCGTGCACCTTCCAGTTCTTCTATGTTTACTATTTACTGTCTTTGTGCTGCCTCCCCTTGACAGCACTGTAGTCAGCTTGTGCAAGTTTGTCCTGCAATTTCCTACACATTTTCAAAGCCATTCTGAAAGAGAAGAAAGGCAAAGACATTTAATTCAGTCCTAACCTGTTACAGCAAAGTCCTCCACAAAAGACACATTTTTAATATCTCTACCAGTCATTAAATGAGATGTTCTCCCTGACGTATTTCTCTTTCTGTGCTTGTTTACAAATATGACACCAACATGGCACTGACATATGCTTAGTTTCCACACAAAATAATCCCACTGAACCCCACAGGTGAAATTCAATCCTATTACAGTAAAAAAAGACATATTTTGCATTGACTTACCTGAGTACAGCATTTCACCAAGAAGACTATGTTAGTACAGTTAAGGTAAGCACAAGAGTTTGCCGAAGCAGCCACTGTTCTAGTTAAGGTTTGAGGATATTTTATACATATTTAGAAAGAAAAATAATGCATGTGTACAGTACTATACATACTCTCTAAAAATTTTTAGAGGTATTCAAATACAGGATAAAAAAAACAATGTTGCACTGAATAATGACTGATGAATTGGTTTTTAAAAGCCAGTGGTTTTTATGTAAGCTGCAATAACCCCTTTGAACAGTAGAGGACATTTAGTTACCCCAATTTGTCCCTTGAATGGTATCCAGGGGGAAGAACAGTGCAAACAGTGAGGAAACTCAGCCTGGGGATGGGTGGAGAGAAAGGCTCTTTTGTGCAGCAGCAGCGGCAGAATCCCAAACGCTCACTTTCACACACAGACAAAGGAGGAAGGGCAGCATTTATCTCTTCTGTTTTTTCTAATTTCTTTCCGAGGTCTGCAGCACAAAATCCCTCCCAGGCAAGCTGTCAGCAAGGAGGAAGCATCCTGCCTGTAGAAACCCAGCCTGGGAGACTAGCAATATCGATGCCACAAACCCGACACAACAAGAGAAACTGCTGTGAAAGGACACAGCAGAGGAGAGGTCTGAGAACCGTGAGGTCTGAGAACCGTGTAAGAAAACAATAAATGTGGCTGCCGCTTTAATCATTGCACCAAGTTTCCAACTATGAGTTCAATTTGCCACGCTGCTGAACCAGTATGGGATGCCAGAGGAATTTGCAGCAGTCAATGGAGAAGGCGGGGTGAATGAAAGCTGAAGTAAAACTAGCATGGCAAAGTTAAATATAAGTCAAGTCCTGCACACCTCACTGTGCTGCTGCTGCATTTTGACTTCACTTGTCAAGAAAGAGAGATGCAGAGCAGCAACAGTCTCTCTGCTGAGAGGAATGTTAGCTCTAGGAGATCAGAGAAATGGTGGCCCACAGCTGAGCAAGAACCAACCACGTAGGTTTTCATCCCTGATATTGGGGCCCTCGAGCCTTTTGCATTAAACCCTACTGCATAAACAACTGAACAACACTAAGAGCAGGAATCAGAGTCTGAACCTGTTTGCAGTGAACTGCAGCATCCAGCAGCTTCTTGTCTCCCAGCTCTCGTGCCTTGTATCTCTCTGCATCATCGCACTGTCATGACAGGAGAGGATGAGGCTGTCTTCAGCCTGGAGAGTCTAGAACAATGTGATTTTAAACTTCTTAATGTAGGGCACTAGGAGAGGTCTTGGTGACAACACTATTAAGACAGGGTATGGCAGCACAACTGTCACAGGTTTTAAGGGAACAGAGACTGTCTCACATTCAAAACAGTCATTTTAGGCAGCTAATACAAGGGATGACTTAACGGTAAATCCCAGTGAGCTGGAGCACTTCTGTTCCAGTGAGAGACAAAATTTGGGACAAACCCCAATTCCGTGCTCACTGCCACACCTGTAAGCATAACAATCACTGTGATGATCTTAAGGGTCTTTTCCAACCTAAATGATTCTATGAAACTAATTTCTCAACAGCAGCCTTTTATCCATGCACACACAAACTACTTATCTCCACCACATGGTAGAATGAATCTAAGACGTCCATGTCCTTCTTATGTTGGGGGCCTCAGATCTGGTCATAGTTCTCCAAGTGGGGCTTACCAAAGCAGAGTAGAGGGGAAGAATCACCTCCCTCGACCTGCTGGCCACTCTTCTTTCAATGCAGCCCAGAATGCAATTTACTTTCTGGGCTGCTAGGACACATTGCTGGCTCATATTCAGTTTTACATCCACCAGCACCCCCAGGTCCTTCTTCTCAGGGCTACTCTTAACCCACTCCTCTCTCAGCCTGTATTTGTGCTTGGGAAAACCCTGACCCAGGTGCAGGTCCTTGCACTTGGTGTTGTTGAACTTTATGAGGTTCACATGGGCCCACTTCTCAATCCTGTCAAGGTCCCTCTGGTTGGCATCTTTTCCCCCCAGAGTGTCGCCTGCAGCACACCGCTGAGTGTCATCAGCAAACTTGTTGAGGGTGCACTAAATCCCACTGTCCCCAACAAAGATGGTAAACAGCCCATTCCAGTACCAATCCCTAAGGAATGTCATTCATCACTGGTCTCCACTTGGACATTGAGCCACTGACCACAACTCCTTGAGTGCAACCATCCAGCCAATTCCTTATTCACCGGGTGGTCCATCCATCAAATCCACGTCTCTACAATTTAGGGATAAAGATGTTGTGCAGGACATAGTCAAATGCTTTGCACAAGTCCAGGTAGATTATGTCAGTTGCTCTTCCCTTACCCACCAATGCTATAACCCCAACATAGAAGGCCACCAGCTTTGTCAGGCACAATTTCCCCCTAGTAAAGGCAGGTTGGCTGTCACCAGTCACCTCCTTATTCTCAATGTGCCCTAGCATAGTGCCAGGAGGATCTGCTCCATGATCTTGCTGGGCACAGAGGTGACAAGTACTGTCTTGCCCAAGTCTTCCTTTTTCCCTTTTTAAAAATGGAGGTTATATTTCCCCTTTTCCAGTCAGTGGGAACTTCACTGGACTGCTACGAGTTCTCAGTTATGATGGATAGTGGCTTATCTACTTCAAGCACAAGTTCCCCCAGGACCCATGGATGTATCTCATCAGGTCCCACGGACTTGTGGTTCCTTAGGTGGTCTCAAACCTGATCTTCAGGTGGTTCTTCATTTTCCAAGTCTCTGCCTCTGCCTTCTGCAATTTGGGTGGTGTGACTGGAGCACATCTTGGTGAAGACTGAGGCAAAAAATTCACTGAGTACCTCAGCCTTCTCCATGTCCTGGGTAACCAAGTCTCCTGTTTCCTTCTGGAGAGGGCCCACATCTTCCCTAGTCTTCCTTTTATCACCAACATACTCTTCTTGTCGAACAAGACACTATTCTTTTTGCCTTTGATGTCCCTGGCCAGATTTAATTCTATCAGGGCTTTAGCATTCCCAACCTCATCCCTGGCTGCTTGAACAATTTATCTGTATTCCTCCCACGTTAACTGCCTTTCCTTCCACCCTCTGTAGGCTTCCTTTTTGTGTTTGAGTTTGTCCAGTAGCTCCTTGTTCATCCATGTAGGCCTCCTGGCAGTTTTGTCTGACTTTCTCATTGTTGGGATGCATCACTCCTGAGCTTGGAGGAGGTGATCCTTGAATATTAAACGGCTTTCTTTCACCCCTCTTCCCTCCAGGACATAGTACTCTACCATTCAGATACCTGAAGAGTCTGAAGCCTGCTCTTCTGAAGGGCAGGGTACTGAGCTTGCTGGGCACCCTCCTTGCTGTCCTAAAGATCTTGAACACCACCATTTCATGGTGACTGCAGCCAGGATTTTCCTGGCCACTCCTGTCACCAGCCACTCCTGTTTGGTGAGAACAAGGTCCAGCATAGCACCTCTCCTCCCTGGCTCCTCTGTCACTTGGAGAAGGATGATATCATGAAGACATTACAGGAACTTGAAACAAAGCATGAGTCTAGCCAAGCTGAAACCCAACCATATGGATAGGAACCATCAGAGTTCTCCTAGGAAGGACAACACCATCTAGTATGTATTTAATAAAGGTCACGGCTTCACCATGAAGACAGATGGGAGAGATCAAGATGATTGGGAGGGGTTCAGGATGTCAGGGGTTTCCCTTACAGCCGGGAACTGCAGCCTTCTGCAGAACTAGGTGTTTTGACATCACTATAAAAGCTGACTTGCTTCAAATTTAGCCCAGAGAGTGGAAACAGTGTGGAGAGCCAGTAAACTTGGCATCAGAAGGTTTCCCCATCCTGTAAATAGGATGTAGAGCTGTAACAAGGGCCGTGAGTCCCTCTTTTACCATGCAACTAAACAAGACCCTGCAGCCAATGTCTATGCTTCTACAACCTACTCCCTCTCCCTGCCTGCTCCTCTCAGCCTCACCTGCCTGCTGGGGCTGCCATGGGAACACCACCCTAGGCAGTTAAATTAATCCATGAGGAATAAGAAGTGGGGGAAGAGTAGATTACAGCTCCCCACAGGCTCAACATAGGCTGCTGGAAAGATGGCCCTGATGGCAACAGGGCAACTCGCTTCAGCTCTGGACTTCAGCCCTTTGGATAGACTGGAGGTAGAGACAGCACAGGTTTAATATCCTCCTCCTGCCTGGGAGGATAACTTCTAACTGACTGCATGTTATGCCATCAGTTTTTAAACTTAGATTAAGGCACAGATAACGCTCAATTCTGTTTTGCCCAGGCATCCAAAATAACAAAATCTTTCAAACCTTCAAAACGGTGAAAACTGAACCACGTACCTTTTTGTAAGTATTTCAGCCTTTCCTCCATATCCTGATCTGAAACCACAACATACAAACAATGTGTTTTCTTCTGATGCAACAACTGATTTCAAGGAAACACGGTAGGTTACAGCAAACCAAATACATGACCCAGAGGAGCCGTTTGAGCAGGAGCTGACCACAGCTCCCAAACACTCATCCTGTAAACCTTTCATCTGTCACTCTCAAGGCTCTGCTTCTTTATGCTAGGAATTAGTAGAGTAGCAGTTAGCAAGGCTGGTGAAGGAAACTGAAGGCTGGGTGTGGGAACAGGTCTGCGCACAGTTCTTATCTTCCCTCGATGCTTATTCTCCAGCCATATCTCATCTACTGCGAGAGATCATTATCCCCCCTGCCTGTCTCAGCACCTCTGCACTGCCAGTATCACTTCTTTATTTGTCATCCAGCTCACCAGTTCACATGTTTATGCACATCTTGGCTGTCTTTTGCTCTACTATTGCTTGCTTCATTAAGATTTATATGCCACCTACTAGCAGTAAGGTAATGGGTTTTTTTCTTCCTAAATAAGTAATTTACTTCTGGAAGAACTTTATTTTTTAACAGTTGGAAGAACATTGATCAAAGGACTCAAAATACGGTTTATTTGTCCTGGGATATTTTTGAGTAGGTTTTCCCCTCCTTTTTCCTGTCTTAAATCCATTGATGCTTGCAATGGTCAGATAGACAGCCTAACTTAAAACACTCTCACCAACACTTTAAATTCTGTCTCAGATGGATCTCTTCAAGCTGGCTTAGCAAGCACAGTATGTACAATCCCAGAGGTCCCTTGGAGCTCTCTGGGCTAGATACCAAAACCCGCTATCATCATCTTAATTCAACCAGTGATTGTAACCATAGGAAATTTTATTTTAAAATATCTTGGAGTACATGCAGTCACTGTCACCTAGGAGATGCTGAATGAGTAGGAGTTTAGCCACAGATAATTTTGAAAAGCCATATTTTACAGGGTGAATCAACTGAACCTTTCTTTAAGTGGGAAGCTGTCCAAGTGACTAGTGTAAAATAAAACATGAGAAACAATTTCTCCTGAAAATGTAGCTGCTTACAACTGTGCTCACATCTGGCACTTTAAAAAGAGTAGTAAAAGAATTTGCGTAGAAGCAGAAAAGAGAAGAACAGTGTAAGATGGAGAAGTAACACTGAAATCCCAGTTACTTAACAACAGACATAGACATGAAATTTATGGTTCTTATATATAATAATGTAAGCTATTACCGTTGGTGCTGTGCCCACAAAACCACCAGTGAATACAACAAAAAGAAAAGTGTTTTGTGCATGTAGCCTGCCTAGATACAAACTCTGGGTGGGGGTTGGTGGCAGCGAGGAAGGTATCCTTTAAAACAAGGGGTATTATAACCTTAAAAAAAAGGTCATATGAAAGGTGTATTTCTTTTCAAAATAGAACAAAAAAGTGGAGAAAAAACAGAGCCTGCAGGCTCAGCTTTTCGTGATGACACAAACATTGCACTGCAGACAGATCTACTGCCCCTTAATTAAAGGAGCAATCCCAGGGTTTTCTTAGATCAAAGACAGAAACAAAGAAAAAGAAAACTATATGGGGAAAGAGAAAACAATAAGTTCTCTGTTGCCTTCATGAAATATACTGGGGGAACTTCTGTTTAACTGCAGAGGCACAGGCCTTTTCTATTTACAAATTCAAAGCCCAGTGCTAAACTTTCAAAGATGCTTGTGCCAGGCTCTGTTTCCAATTACCTGCACACTGTGTGGTTTCCTAAGTGGGGTTTCTGCTGCAACCATAATCAGTCTAAAGTAAGTAATATCTACAAATGCCGGCTTGGATCAATAGGCTGTGCTCCATGTCTCTGGCAGCCCCATCCTGCCTGCAGGAAAATGCCTTCTTTAGTATGAAAAGAACTCAGCTAAGCTTAGATGTATTTGGTTTTAATTTAGATGTGGGCCCAGCTGCTCAGGAGAAAACTGGCAAGTGGGCATAAGGGGAAACTGTTAAGAAGTATTCTTTCTGTAACAAGCCTTTGGGGGTTTTCCCTCCTCCTGAACAGCTTGCAATGGTGAATGCAAGAGGCTACATGGGATGCTTGAGAACCCAGAAGTAACAATTTGCCCTGTTTGCCAAAAAAACCCAGTATCTGTTGTGGATTTCCAGCTCAGAGACCTCCAGGTTTTCAGTTTCAAAATACTTTTATAGATGCAGGACTACACGAAGTAGCTCTTTTGCTAAGTAGGACGTGCCCATAAAATGGAGCAAAGCACCCTTAGTACCTAGTTTGGATGAGGATAGAGTTGCCACATCGCTGAGGGGAATCGGTGAGTGTTGCCCCATACTTTGTTTTGAAATTTTAAACCAGAGATGCTGTGGCAATCACTATCTGGCTGGTAAAAGCAAGAACTGACTGTTTAGTGAACTACACCACCAAAAATGTTTAACATATCTTGACAACCTCAGATCCTTACAACTGCACATGGGAAGACACTGGCAGAAGTGACCCAGCAAGCAGATTTTAATGAAGCACAAATCAGCATTGTTCTCTTGACTTCATGTATCCAGATTTGCAGCCTTTGACAAGACCTATGAAATCAAATGAAATCGCAGCCCTCTCCAGGCAATATGTTTGGTGGGTTTTTTTCTCCCTGATATCAGGGGATTTAACTTTATTACATTTAATTTTTTATTTTATTTTTTTGCTCACAGAATTCTAAATTCTCTGAGGTCTACAGAAAGAAACAGTTCAATGCTGTAATGAGATTTTACCCTTTTAAGGATTCACCTGGCAGAGACAAATGAGGGAGGTCCTTATCTGTTGGAATTCACACAAAGGACTTGAATGGCCTGTACGGTGCTTTTGACTGTTAGCATTAAGACAAAGGCATTATCAGCCTCCAAATCTTAGTAAGTTGAAGATAAAAAGTTAAAAATTGACCACTTGTAACCCTAATTATGTGCAGAGACTGCAAAGCATTGAACATCACTGCAGATAAAGGGAGCAGAGAAGAGACTGCAAGGAAGAACTCCGCTTTTACATCCCACTTTAATCCAGACTATGTGTCCTCAGTATAAAATACATGGGCAGGAGGGGGAAGGTGGAGGAATAGCCACAGCAGTGGTGTTACCATTCCTGAACGGTGTATGTTCGTGTATTAACTCACCTGGTTCCTCCACCACAGGCATCTGTGCATTAACAGAAAGGCAGGCGTCCCGCTGCCTTTCAGAGCGCGGGAGTGTCCTGGCTTCAGGGGCAAAGGATGCTGCAAAAAGTCACAAATAGGAACCAAAGTAGGAACAGTTTCACTTCACCTTTTTTGTTCTGTTCAGCTCCACAGGAAGAAAATATTCTATTCACATGGAGCAAATGCAGTAAAAAAATGAAACAGTAAAATAATGCACTCCACAGTATTAGGCAATATTCCCAAAGTGCTTTCCTGATGCAAAAAAGAAATAATTTATTTCAAATACCTTATGGAATTAGTCATCTTTCTTTCCCTCCCCACCCCCACTTTTCTCTTCAGAGAAAGCTGGAGCTTCAACAGCTCTACCCCAGGAATAAATGGAAGTTTATGGCAGAACCAGAAATAAACCTAGGTCTTCCTGATGTCTTCCTATTGCAAAAGCAGCAGAAACTAATTGTAATTCCATTCTTCAGTCATTGCTCATACAATTATCTGTCTTTTTTTTCTTTTTAGACTGAGTGTATGCAAGTATATGAAGGAGTCAGAAAATCTTGAACAGGGAACTGTTTCCCAGATAATCTGCAGCTATGATTTCTTTTTGTTGAGAACGCTTACAACCCAAGCCTCCTTTCACTTGCTGCACTCTTTTCCCTCTGCTGCCATCAGCCACGGCACTGCAAGGCAGAGAGACCCTGCGTAGCTCTGGGGAAAATAAACTGCCGCAGTCACTCAACTGGCTGTGCTCACTTACTCCTCAGGGAGCATGGCAAGTTCAAAAAAGCGAACCTACTGCCTGGATCCCTTCACATTTAAACTGCTCATGAGGGAGCACTGGGGCTGATGAGGAAACCTACAGTACGTTCCAGCTGCTTCAAATACAGTAGCAACATCAAGAGTAGCCAATGCAAATACTGATTTTTTCACTGTCCCTTCAAAAATAACTTCTTTTAAAAGTTCTTTTTTACCACATGTAATCTGAGCTATTTTCTTTGCTCTTGGGAATGAAGGGCAACCTTGTAATTTGAGAAAGAGGAAGCCAGGAACTGTGCTCTCTCTGGAGACCTACAAATGAGTAACAACTGCTGCTGCACCTCTCTTGCTCTTGGGAGAAGGAATATACAGCTTCACTCCTCTCTGTGGGCACTGAGCCAGACAGTCTGGTCAGGAATGCAGTTGGACCCAGAGCCAATTCTGCTCCCCATGTCCCTGCAGTCGTTGCTTACAACTGGGAGTATCAGGTGAGCAGCCCCTGCTCCTTCCTCTTCTTGGCTGGAGACACAATGCCCCTTTCTAGACTGGAATAAAAGCATGTTATAGGCACATATAGTGATACTTATACTGATATACAGCAATATGCCGACAACCTGCTTGAAAAGTCTAATGTAACCATGGCAGCAAATATGCTGAGTCAAATGGCAGGCTGTGCTCTTTGCCACTAGTGCATCAATCAGCCCAGTAAGAGACAGCATACACTTGTATGGACTAGGCTTTTCAAACAAACATTTCATATATCTATATAGGCACTATCATTGTACCTTTATATTCCAACCCTGTCACAGAGTTGGACATAGCCACAATCTACATTTAAGTAACGCTTGATTAATTGAAGTAGTGCTTACTAGAGAGGTATGAAGGAAGTTGCTGATGAATTAAGGGGTTTCTTTCAATTTTTTCTCCATTACTATTTTGACACTTCAATTTGTTGTAGGATAAGGTGATAGAAGTACTGCG
>JAVSBS010014532.1:0-10538 GCA_033124195.1 Coracias cyanogaster | reverse complement strand
TTAAAGCTGTTTTAGTTTTCTAATCCGGAAGCCTCTCTCTCATTCCCTTCCTCTCCCATTTGGGAGGGGAGGGGGCCGTAAGTCTCTATCCCTTATTCTCTTTCTCTTCCTCTACTAGGGGAGGAAGAGGGGTTGAGTGTCTGTTGTAGGTCTGGTGGTGAACCTAAACCTCAACACAGTTAAAAAAACTAACAGAAGATTTTAATCTGTAGAGTCACTGTACTATCATTCAAACTACAATTAAACACACGAACTTGTATCACAGCATTATTAAGAGTCTATGCCATTTTACAGTGAAGTATATGGCTTCTGTGTAGTTCTATAGCTTCACAAAACCCCACAGTGGTCTTGTCCGAGATGTAGGGAGCTGTCAACACAAGATGAAAAGAGCGGTTTGTGTATTTCTGCAGCTAGAACAAAATATTGCAGTTGGAAGAGACCTAGAATGACCATCTAGTCCAAGTGCCTGGGAGTCTTCAGTGGAAAACTTCAATTCTAACAGACTTAAAAATGCGGAAAGCTTACATATTCTAGTCTTGTCTTCTGAGTAAGTTTTCTATTTAATTTCAAAAGTGAAACAAATTCACTTTCCAGCTAAAAACATGCAGCACTATCAAAATACCCAGCTTGTAATTGAAAGCACTGAATGTTCCTACTGTGCAATGAGCTGAAGCAACACCAGAAGACACATCTTTCCAGGAATTCCTCAGTGGCAAAAAGAAGCCAATATTTTCAGAAATGAGAACAAGTTGCAGTAGGTACGAAACTAATCCCATGGCTAATTCTTAACAACTCATGTGTGAAAATAGTGAAGTACAAATACATTAAAAAACTGAAAAAGCACCATGTATCTGTAGTTTGACATAAGCAAAGTATAACTCCAAGAAAGAGAGTACAGAACACGTGCTGGCTAGTGGTACAAACTGAACATCCAGGATCTTTCTACCACAATTTTATAAGAAGAATAAAGACTCTCCTTCAAATAAATTAATTGTTTGGCATCTCTCTATTAAACTGACACCACTTGAAGTTTCTTATGTACATGGCCAGACTACCCACAAATACACACATAGGCCAACACTGGAATAGCGCTGCAGACGTATTAAAGTTCTCCTGGGGTTGACAGCATGACTTAAAACTCAGTTAAGACTACAGACTGTAACAAAAGCATGCTGAATAATTAAAGTTCTGAACAACACCAGAAGTGTTCCTGTACGGATGAGTGTAGGAGGTGACAGTTTCCTCAAAACCATTTCTGTGAGGAATGCTTGCACGCACTTTGGGCTATCTGCCATACATACAATAAGCACCCCCACCACATTGCTCAACTGGTTGCCTTCTGTCTACTGAAATGCAACTCGGGAAGTAAGAATAAAGTAAGTGGCATCAAGAGCAGTGAATTCTGTGAAGCTTGCAACTTGCCCTACTTGGTCCCTCTCTCCTACAAACACAAGTTTACCAAAAAGGGAAGAGTCAGGAATTTCTTCTGAACCCATCCCATGTATAAGATTTTATTTCAGATAAAACAGAAGAGAATAGAAACAGCAGACAGAATGATAATCCGCATGCAGAACATATGGACAAGGCTTCATTAAAATGTTCAGTTCATCTCTGTCAATGCAGAATGACTCTCTGATATTCAAGATGATTTACATCCTTGAAGTCTCTTGTGTAAGTATCTAATCTCCTACAAATGGCATGACAGGACAGTTATTTTACAGCATGGCTATAAAAAAAAAATCACAGAACCGTTAAGGTTGGAAGAGACCTCCAGACATCATCAAGTCAAATCCTAATGCTCAGAGTAGGATCAACTAGAGCAGGCTGCTTAGAGCCTTGCGCAGTTGGATGTAATAACCCCATTGCCTGGATTATCTCCTCTTCCCTAACGACAACTGGACAGTCAAGTTTTGACCAGAGATACTCAAGGGGACAACCTGAAAAACAGTGGCCTAGAAACAGAGATACCTGGAATTCATTAGGACCCAAAGCAATAGGGTGTAAAAGCATTTTAATTTTAAGAGATGGCTACGTACAGAAAACATTAGCCAGACTGCCATTCTTACCAGCTAGCAAGTGGAAGACTGATGACAACCTCTGGCTAGGAGCTACTATCCATTCCCTTAAACCATTCCCCACCAAGCTTACTTGCCCTTTAATTATAGAGGATGGAGTTTCATCTTTTAGGCCTTCTAGATTCTTTCTGAAGGAGTTGGCTCAGCTGGGCAAACTGACGAACACAGATCTTCACTCTGTATTTGCCTGGCCTAACTTGCAGTGATTCTTGGGTCACGGCTCCATAAATCTCAAAAGGACAAAGACGCCTAGTTTATATTTCAGGAACTAGAGGCAAAATTCAGTTTGCAGTTATGTTGCATAATGGCAGACACAAGCAAGGCATCATACTCTGTTTACGCATCAGACACCCCTCCAGAAGGGTGTGACTCCAGACGCCCCTCTTGTACACAAGACACTAATTCTGCCAACCAGCCACTGGGTGTCCAAGACTTGTTCAGTACAGATGATGCTGCACTGAGTACAAGCTCCTGTTATAGTAAATGGAAATAAATACAAGGGACCCCTGAGGATAATTAAATTTATTAATCTTGACCTGAATGTCATAATACAAGAAAAGCCACATATGCGTTGCTCTCAGACAAAAGCAAAGCCTCCAGTCATCAACTCCTGCAGCCAAAATCCCACAAGTAAAACCTAGAGGACACAGCCGAAAGCTCAAAGTCCTTAGGACCATTGCTAGAAATGGCAGAGACCACAGGTTTGCATTAAGTCAAGAGAGCGTATGCACATTCACACACCCATGCTCTAGCCCCGAGGGCAACGACTAGTCATTGAAACATTAACTTCAAAAATCTTCGAGTAGAAATCACTTAGCTGCAGAGATTCCCAGACTTAGGATACCAGTTCAGCAACTAGCAGCAGTTTAAAACCAAAAAAAGAGGAAAGGGAGGAATTAACTAAAGCGTTCCATGCCTGGAATAGCTGGAACAAGAGGGAATGGCTTCAAGTTACAACAGGGTAGGTTTAGTCTGGACATTAGGAAAAAGCTTTTCACAGAAAGAGTACTCAGATACTGCAACAGGCTGCCCAGGGGGGTGGTTGAGTCACCATCCCTGGATGCATTTACGGGTTGTTTAGATGTGGTGTTGGGGGATATGCTTTAGGGGAGAACTTTGTAGAGTAGGGTTGATGGTTGGACTCGATCCCAAGGGTCTTTTCCAACCTGAATGATTCTATGGCAGCTGCACTGGGTACCATTTTCCTATTCACCCTTATTTTTATATGACTTTCATTTCCAAAAATGCTCAAGCTGCACAGAGATACAAGGAAAAGAAGAATGCAGTGACATGCAATTACATCCTGCATAGCCTGACTGTTCAGATCATCATATGGGTGTATCTCATATATAAGAAGAGATGCTCTTGTTCAAGTCAGGAGGAAGAACAGGAAAATGTAAATTTTCCTGCTACCAGCAAGGTCAGCTTTGCCAAGAGTAACATACTTCCATTGCACCAAAGACAGAGTGTGTGTAAAGCAAAGCAAAGCACTTGAATGAGAAGAACAAAATTGATCTTTCCTAAGGGGGCAAACAGTGTGAAATACAAAGATTTCTAGCTGTTGCCAAAGTACAGTTTTATGTACCTAGGAATGAGAAGCTTCCAATCTTACAGTGTTTTGCTTTGTGTTCAGTCTGCAAGCAATCCTCATCATGCAGGTGAAGCTATGGTAGCAGGCTCTTATGAGAGTAGCTAAAAATCAAAATGGTATAAAAATAAGGACTGAAAGATCTGCTGCAGAGAATTCAAGCTGAAACTGCCTCATCTTTTGAAAGAGGCACTTGTAGGCAAACAGAGAAGTTAACATCTTACAAGACCTTGTGTTTGGCCAAAGAGGACGCCATTCCTCAGATTATCTACAACTTCAGTTTTCATGCTTCAGACTTAACTGTATCTATCTATAAGTTTATAGTCCTTGTTTCCAAACAGCACTGTTACTCTTCAAAAAAGAATTTCAAGAAGATACCAAGGAATTTTTCAGCTTCAAATGTCAGGCTGGAATTCACTTCCAACGTAAGGCCAGAAAAAGCTCTAGGCTGCCTTGTCTGAATGACTGGAAGAAGTTTACACACCTACCCACACTGAGGAAGAAGTTTTTCACTCTGAGGGTGGTGAGTCACTGGAACAGGTTGCCCAGGGATGTTGTGGATGCCCCAACACTGGATGTGTTCAAGGCCAGGTTCGATGGGGCTTTGAGTAACCTGGTCTAGTGGGAGGTGTCCATGCCCATGGCAGGTAGGTTGAAACTAGATGAGCTCTAAGGTCCCTTCCCACTCAAACCATTCTATGATTCTACAAAACTCTGGAATTAAGACCGAGTAGGAACACCATGGTGAAATGCTGGTATCACAAACGGATTACTTTTTAACTTGACTAGCTCCTTACACAATCTTTTACTTCTGCTAGCCTCAAAACTTGAGTGACAGCTTAAGGGGAAAAGTTGGTACAGTTTTTGACAAAATGTCTATCCGTAAGGTGGGATTGGTCCTTTCCCAGTTTTACAATTGACCTCATTAACATTCCATATAAAACAGATTGTTTTTCTCTTAACTGCTAAAGCTATTATTACACATTTAAGGGGGAAAAAGGAGTACCCACGTGTACTGTTTGGGAACCAAATAACAGGCAGATTTACTTGTATTCAAGGTCACATGAACTCTGCACTTGAACTACCAGGTATCAGTTGTCTGCATCTCAGTACAGTCATTAACCAAAACGTCACGGGAAGCTGCACAAGGAGCTCAGATGCTGTCATTTTAAATCTGGTGTGTAATTCTAACTTCATTATATTGAGGTTTGTCTCAAGACCTCTGACATTATTCTCACTGAAACAGCACCTACTAGTGTACTATGTCCTATTAGACATTAAAATCAGATGCTAATCGCCTAGATTGTACTCCTGTCTTATTCTCTATTACAGTTCAAGAACCGCATAGCATAAAAAACCTCCAGTTTCATGTTCTAACATAGCAGTCCATAAGACACAGCTTCATTTACCTTTTCACCTAGCAGTCATTTTTCTAACACATGGAAAACCAGTCTGTTACCCAAAACACAGGGTAGAAAGGGAGGAAAGGAAAAGCATATAGTGATTACATACCCCACAATTATGTATTCACCTAAATTACAGAATCACAGAATCATTTAGGCTGGAAAAGACCTCCAGGAGTGAGTCACAATAGGAGTGTAATTTACCACTCAAAGACTGACCTGTGTGCATCCAGGCCAACACAGTTCACAGCAATCGCAGATACATAACAGCAAGTAACTCACTACAAAAAGCAGACTTTTTTTTTTTTCCTCTTCTTAGTTTAGACAAAACTGATGAAGCTCCACCAAACACAATCTCCGTGTCACACTGTGCTTCCAAATCAGTAAGACTGGTGTTACACCTGTCAGCAAATTCTGTAGGACTGCATAGTTCAGTAAGAACCTGACTAATAGATCGTGCCATCCTGTCTCAAAGGCTCTAGAGATCTCACAGTAGTCCACCTTAATTCCAGCCACAAGCTCCTCGACATCTAATAAACTTAACTTGACATGGTACAGATGGTAAGAAGCTAAATAACTAGCATGATGAAAACATCAGGATTTTGTTCCAGCTGTTCATAAGAAGCCTGCCTTGTAGGGAAACCTTGCGAGATGGGTACTCCTACTACAGTCCTGGCAAACACAGCGCCTTCACCAGTATTTCAATTTGTGCACGTTATCCATTTTTTTAAGCATCTTTCACAATACTTAACAATACATTTTGCATACTGCACCATTTTCTCGATCTTACACGGCACAATCAGACATCACTCAAAACATCTAAAGATATCTCACCCACCCTCACTAAAGAAGCTCAACTTATTATTAACAATAATAATTCTGGATACTCAAAGTTGGGCCAACTGTAAACCACAGCTGCTAGAGACTTTTTTTCCTCTCCTGAGACAGATTTTGGCTGGAAGGAAATAAAACAAAACAAAAGTCTGTGCACTTCTCACTGGTCACCAAGACTAGTACCCTGCCAGCACGGGTGTAAACTTTGTAAAGTTCAACCCTTACTTCAACCTAGAGAACTCTTCTCTGGATACAAACAGCACATGGCTTGAAGTGAAGACTGAGATGCCTGTGGCTGTTAACGCTTGAGAAGAGAAGGCTGAGAGGGGATCTTATCAATGTTTATAAATACTTGAAGGATGGGTGTCAGGAAGATGGAGCCATCAGTCTCTTTCCAATGGTGCCTAGTGATAGGACAAGGGAAAAGGGGCACAAACTGGAACACGGGAACTTCCACCTCAACATGAGGAGAAACTTTTTTACTGTGAGGGTGACAGAGAACTGGAATAGGCTACCCAGGGAGGTTGTGGAGTCTCCTCTTTGGAGACTTGTCTAGACAAGGCCTGCCTAGACATGTTCCTGTGTGACCCTGCCTAGATGAACCTGCTTTGGCAGCGGGGTTGGACTAGATGATCTCTAGAGGTCCCTTCTAACCCCTGTCACACTGTGATTCTCTGAATATCAAACTATACCACACATGGGCTAAAGTTATATGCTACAGTAGATGCTAGGGGTAACTTGGAAAACAGACAAGCAGTCCTATAATGGCCAAAAGGACTGCCATAAGACTAGCTGAAAACAGTAAAAAAAGTCACTCAGAGTTCAGATTACTGAAGAGAAAAAAAATCTGGAAGTTTTAAACAGACAGCTTGCTCCCTCTGCTCATATGAAACTAAAATGAAGCTCAATATAGTAATATAAAACAAACCATGAAACTGGCAGGGATAGTATCACTGAGCACAGGCAAAAGTTCAACAAGACTTTGCATCATTTAAGTTTTATTTAAAAGGAATCTTCATAAATTCATATTATACAAAAACATAAATACAATAGAATGCATAGATAGCCTGCTTCAAGGAGTAAATACATCACCCTTTGCTATGACTTGAATATTTGATTGTAACAATCAGAGACAAAGGAAGCCCTCATAATCCAAGGGGAAAATGGCCAGTGACCACTTGCAGGTCTATGGGGCAGGATGGGACCCACCCAAGAGCACTGAGGGAGCTGGTGGAAGTGCTCCTCAAGCCATTTTCCATCATTTATCAGCAGTCCTGGCTAACCAGGAAGGCTTCAGCTGACTGGAGAACAGCAAATGTGACACCAACCTGCAAGAAGGGTCTTTATCAATGACCTGGATGAGGGGATTGAGGCCACCCTCAGTAAATTTGCAGATGACACCAAGTTGGGTGGGAGCGTTGATCTGCTTGAAGGTAGGGAGGCTTCACAGAGAGATCTGGACAGGCTGGATGAAGGGGCCGAGGCCAATGGTATGAGGTTCAACAAGGCCAAGTGCTGGGGTGGGGGTGCACAAGAAGTTGGGAGGGGACATAGTTGGGACAGCTGACCCCAGCTCACCAAAAAGATCCCATAGGATATCATGCTCAGCATATAAATCTGGGTGAAGAAGGAAGGAAGGGTGGGAATCTTTGGAGTGATGGCATTTGTCTTCCCAAGTAATCATTTTGCATGGTGGTGCCTTGTTTCCTGGAGAGGACCGAACACTTGCCTGCCAATGGTAAGTGGCATGTATCAAGCTCAGTTCTAATGAATATTTCCCTTACTGATCAACCAATACTGATGAAAGAAAAGATATCCACCCTGGAAAAAAAAAAAAACTGAGGTCTGTCCTCCTCTTTTTTTTTTTTAGAAAAACCTCACAGTGTTTTCCAAAAATTATGCTGAGTTTAAAAAAGCAAGTAACAAAAATAAAGAACAAAATATCTGTAAGAAGCAAGGTTGTTCTTAAACAATTAGAAAAAGGAAAAAAAAATGCTGTGATTTTCTGCAAGAATTAAACTGTTTAATCTCTGATATGGCCATTTAAAAAACAAAACAAACAAAAAAACCCACAGCAAACCAAACCAACAGAACTCTGAAACTAAGAAACTGCAATCTCATTTCAATCCCTATTACAAATATGAGCATCCTGCCCCAAGCCTAAGTCATTTGACTCATCACAGACATGAAAATAGCACTCCTCGATGCAATACAGCCTTTGCTACTGTTGCTACCAATGAGTATCAATTGGCTGCATTTATTTCCAGTTTAATGTCTCAAAGAGGAAGTCTCCTGTACTACCACTACAGCATCCTTCACACAGCATACTAACTTCTGTATCACTTCTACCGGCAGTTAAGGCTGACAGCGTACACTACACCTACATCACTATCTTAACGCCACCCTCCAGCAGCTGGCGTGGCACCCTCTAACCCTTTACAATAGTGGTACCTTGGGACTGCACCAGCTTTCAAGAATGACGACTATAGCTTTAAAGATGGAATTGATGATGTTTAATAGCTATGAATTGTGAATCCAGCTGTCCCAGAGAGGATAATCCCCCTGTCCGTAATACATATAATGACAATGGCTAGTATCTCTAGCCCTGTTATGAATCATTGGTACATACACAACCGAAAAAGACCCACAAAAAATTTTGCACTTCTGCAGTTACACCTGCCCAGCCCTTTTCTGGCTCAGTGAAGTGCATTTCACTTACCGGCACTGCTGGCTTACTGTCTTTCAGCTACTTAGATTCTCTTCACCAGAAAGAGACTCATGACCTACAAGCTGTTGACCCTCCCATTTATTCTGTAGTATGGCCCGATTCCATACAAAATAAAAAGCTTCAGTGTTCGCTTGTAATGGCAGACAAAAGTCTATCTTCAGCATCTTCAATCTACTGCTATACACAGGTGCAAAAATGATCTTAAAGAGAAGCATCGAAACCTTTTTCGGCTCTTTTCTGAGACACATACCTTTAAAAAAAAACGTATAAAGTTTTATACAATAGAAAGTCAATAGTTTCCATGTATCAGCTGCAGAGGCCGATCAGATGAGGTTGTAACCTCTTCCAATTTCGTTATTTCATTCTGGGTGACTACGTGGCATCCCTTGTATTTTTTGCTGCATTGTTTTGCCATACTGAAATCATCACTCTTTACAGTGGCTGAAGAAAACATGAGTGATTTCTGACTTTACACACTAGAGAGTCACTCAGCAGGAACATTTCAGCTTTCTCTTCCACTTTACTGAAACAAGCAGTTCTTTATTTGACCTTTAGTTTTAAACAATTTGAGTGCTTTGGAATTTGTTGCCCCCATTCTCAATTCTGGAGTCATGCATTTATTTACAAGTGAATGAACTCTTCTCAACTCTCTTTCTCCCAGAAGACATTAAGTTGTAGTCCTCTGGTTTTCCTCAAAGAAAGTCAAACTAGAAGCAAAACAATCCGCCCTTTCCATGTCTCACAACAAGCTGCATATAGAGATACAGAGAGTACTAATCTGGTTTTATACTTCCTTCAGAACTATAACCAGTTGCAGTCAGCGAGCAAACAGCTTCAAAAGTAACCCTTGCCGTTCAGTCTGACTCTCACACTGTTACCCTTGCAAGAAGGATTCGAGTTTCAGGATGCCAAAACTGAAAACTCAAGAGCCAGCCCCAAAGTCACTACAGCAGGCAAGCGTTCAGCTCTCTCACAGCTCAGCTGTACTCAACCCCTCTTAACGACAAGACATCACTTAAAGAACACCTGTATTTTTATTATTGCTTTCTTCCTATGCAAGGCCACGTCCTATAAAACATAAAGCAAACCAAATGGCATGAAGTCAAGCTCAGATAGGGGAAGGCAGCTCTCTTTTCTTTGCAAGCGCAGTACCATGGTTATTTCAGAGTTGTGCTAACTCTTAAGTAAGCCAAATTATGCGGTTACTAACGAGTACAAGTGCACACGCACACTGAAAGAAAAGGTGTTCACCTTAAAACACTTTGTGATTAAAAAAGTAATTTTATTTACTCTTCCTCTCCACCCCCAGGCAAGAACATGCAGCAGCAGGACCTCTCCCCGGGGCCTCAGAGCCACAGGGCAGGAGCCCCGAGAGGGGCTCAGGCGCGGAGGCCGCGCTGCCGCCGCCCGGACGGCCGCGCCTCGGCTCGCCCTGCACACCCACCACCGCGCCCGGCCCCGCTCGGCCCTTCCCAGCTCCACCTCAAGGCCTCTCCCTCAAGGCGACCCCAGGCCGCCCGCTCTCCCGCTGCCGAGCTCCCCTCCTCGCCCACCCGCAGCTTCCCGCCGCCCTCACCGCGGGAGGAGGGCGCCGAGGAGAGGGACACGGGGTCCCGCGGCGCGGCCCTGAGCAGCGCGGACGCCCGGGCGGGGACGCGCCCCAGCTGAGGGCGGCCGCGCCAGGCGCCGTTAACCGCCGCTCCCTCAGGCTCCCTCTGCCGCCAGCCCCAAGGAGCGGGCACGTCAGCAGAGGCCGCCTCGCCTCGCCTTACCTTCCCTCCTGCTGAGGGCCATGGCCTCGGCCGCTCGGGCGGCCCCCTCCGCCGTGCCCCGCACGGCTCACCGCCCCGCGCGCGCCCTCCTTCCGGCTCGCCGCCGCGCCTGTCCGTCACGGCGCTGGAGCCGCGCCA
>JAVSBS010014530.1:50779-133740 GCA_033124195.1 Coracias cyanogaster | reverse complement strand
GGCTGTTATCTTCCGTAATGAAAAGACTTCAATTGGAATAAAGCCAGAGCTCAAATGTCTCTCTCTCCAGACCCCCCTGTACACCCCCCTGTACAAGCCATTTGCTGGCGGTGTGGGGGAGGGAAGGGAAATTAGAAGCAGAAAACTCATGCAGTCCAGTTTGCAGACAGATAGCAGCAGAGTCTGTTCAAATTCCGAATATATCAGATGGTAGAAAAGTTGCCGCTCAGTCCTGGCTCTCAGCCAACTCCGCAACAGGAGGGGAAAGGAGCCGTGATCCTTGCTCCTCTGATCGATGCCGAGAGAGAGAGAGAGAGAGAGGTGTGGTTTCTCTCCCCTTTTATAGACTTCTTATCATGTTTTCTAGAAGAATCCATCATTTTCGACAATCCCAGGATTCTCGAGGGGGGGGCAAAAGTCTATGCAAAGGCCCATGGGAGCCGCAAAGCATTACTGGGAAAGGAGTTCACTGCCTCGGTGAGACATAAATCTCTGTTCACCACAGGGGGAAGCATAAAAATTGTAATTCAACATTTTAAAGCTTTTTTTTTTTTAGTGAGAGTTTGCACAACTAGATACCAATTTGCACTGTGCCTTCAATATAAACACAGATCTCAGAGCACAGAGAGGTGTCTTTTCTAAGCCTGTTACGCATCTGGCTTGTAGTGTGGTATAAAATCACCTGTGGAGTTTAAAAGACGGAAAACAAATTAGAGAATAAAGGTAATATTACCTGCTGAAGGAAACAAACAATGTCATTGTAGTCTTTCCCTTTTTTTCCCATCCAGGATGTCTGGAATGTGTGTATGGAGCTGCCAAATCTGGCAGCCTGACAAAGATGCTGCCCCTCGATGTCCCCAGGTCCCACCCATAGTGAGGCTGGGCATGTACTTTGAGTTAGCACGTGTGCTCACACCCATGACACACACACATGGAAACACGAATGTCCAACACAGACAGACATGCTCAGCACTCATGCAAACATGAATAGCACCAATGGCCTCATCCTGTTCACCTCTCTAGCTGATCATAATGGGAAGTCTGCACACATACACAAAACAGACCTCTCCAGTAGCTGAGCTTAGACAGTTGTTGCAATTGCTCTGTACAACTACCTGAAAGTAGGTTGGAAAGAGGTGGATGTTGGTCTCTTCTCACAAGTAACTAGTGGTAGAATGAGAGCAAATGGCCTCAAGCTGCCCCAGGGGAGATTTAGCCTGGATATTAGGAAAAATTTCTTTACTGAAAGAGTGATTAAACATTGAAACTGTGTTGTGCTGGTTCAGTCATCATCATTTTATGCTGCCATCACATGCCGGATCACACAGACCAACACTGAACCCAGCAACATCCCCTTGGAAGTCTTCTTTCAAGCAATCGTGCCATAGGTTCCTGTGGGTCCAGCTCCTCTGCTACCCACTGTGGTGCCAGCATCACCTGCTAGACACAACAGACAAAGATGGTTCCCTTAGTGGCCTTTCACATGGAAAGACACCACTGAAGGAGCTCAGCAAGACACAACCAGCACCCACAGAAACCACACTCAACAAGAAGCTCCTCTGACTGACTGGCTGCTGGTTAGTATAATCCTGGCCTCACCCTGGTGGTTTGACCCAACCACAACCACCTGCTTGAGGGCAGAGCCACAAAGACACAGGTGGGCCAGGTTCTGTCTCTAGAATATGAGGCCAGTAAGAAAAACAAATCATTCTGCTAGGTTGTGACTCATTCACATGTGAACTCCAACTCAGGGCCCACAACTCAGGCCCCAGCACTTTAAATAGGCTTCCCAGGGCAGTTGTGGATTCACCATCCCTGGAGGTGTTCAAACAATGTGTACAGGTGGCAATTCAGGACATGGTCTAGTGGTCACGGCAGTGTTGGGTTGACAGTTGGAATTAATAATCTTAGAGGTCTTTTCCAACTTTAACTATTTTGTGATTCTATGTTTCTATATTTAGCTATGTTTATATATTTAGTTCCCAAGCCTCTGTCCTATTTACTGCCCTATTCACAGTTTGATGCTTCCTGGTGATTGCACCCACAGACACTCTCACCCACATGTCCTGTCTCTCCAGTTGATGTGACTCAAGATGTACAGACCCCCGTGGCCTGTTGCATCATCTCCAGTGGCTGGCACTTAGGACTATGTACACATATGTGCTTGCAGAATACAGACATCACTCTCACCAAGCAAAATAGCCCAAAATGGATTTCAATAGGACAGAGAGCAACGATCAGGCACAGAGCATGGTCAGAAAAAGAATACAGAGCAGCAAAAAGGTGCTTTTTAACAGTTTTCATTGTTCCTCCATGGTCCACCTGGATCTCTCCCTTTCCCTGACTAAACCTCCTGGCAAAATCCCTATAATAAATCACATACTACTAGGCAGTAAGTCTTTTCTACTGCAAGGTGATGGAGGGAGCCTCTCTTGTTGAGATATCATGATGAGTCTCATGCATAAGCTATGCATCCTCCTTCAACAGCCCTGGGACCTGATGGGTCAGGATGCTCCATTAGTTCTGATGAGGTTATTGGTGTTTCTCTGCCTGTCTTATGCCCCTGTGCACCCACATAACCCAACAATATCCACAAGGAAGTGGAAGAGCTGGACTGGAATAAATTAGTAAAACAAGGAATGAAATTGTTCTTCTCATACTTATAACAACAAAGTGAAGCTTTCAAAGAAGATGTAATAAAGCCTTTAGTTAGAAGTTTTGCGGAATCCAGATTTTACATGGGTTCTATAGGTGCAGCTAATCTTGGAAAGACCTAAGACTGACTCTATAGGAACTGAAAGACTGGATGAAAAATTAATCTTCTATACACTTAAGAACATCTATACAGTTTGACCTAGACTACCATAAAACTGATTTTAGGTCAGATCCTGTAACTAATCTTGATACTTTTCTGATAGAATGAGTCAACAGGAATCCATAGACAATCTATTTAGATATTTCCTCACTCAAACACATTTTTGAGAGGAGATCCTCACGAAAATGTTAATCCATCCTTCTGACCAAATGTCTATCCTAATTTAAGAGCGGAGTTATGCAGAAAGTAGCAAAACAGAAATATATGTCCCAGAGCAGTGTTGCATGCAGAATGTTGAGATAGGTTCACATGCTCAAAGATTTACTTGTAGAAGGCAAGGGCTTTCCAATACTAGGGAAAAGGCACCTAAAGCACTGTGCTACAGTGCAACCTTCATCTCCTGGGGATTTGGCTGCTTGGGATAAGGTCCAAGGCAGCTTGAAAGGCAGAACCAGAAAAAGCCCTGTTGAGGACCTGTCCCATTTCAAGGCCAGACTCCTGCACCGTGTCTGAGTTGGCCTCACTCCCAGGGGCACTGGGATACTCTCAGGGTCCTGGTGAAAAAGAGAACATCTAATTCAAAGGACTCTGTCCTAAAGCTAGTCTAACACATTTCATTCACAATAGGAGCATCTTTGTGCCAAAGAAGGAGGGTTGAAGAACAAAAAGGAGCTTCAGTTACCTAAAAATCCCCTACCTTCTCCAGATAATGCTCTTTTGCCTGCATGTATGATCAGAAATAAGTTAATAAAGATATTGATTAAAATTCGTGTGACAATTTAGAGCTCTCCTCATCTGATGGGCGGCTCAGGTGGCCAGCTTCAGCTTCTGCTTTATTCAGGTTTTGTACAGGGAGGAAGAGAGATTCTGGACTATCTTTCTGCTAGTAATGCTCCTCCTATGAGAATATTCCTTCAGTGGATACTACTGATGACTCTATAATAATATATTTCACAAAGTGGACTAAATATCTGCTGTGCTTAGTGTAATAAAATAATATATTAATTTTCAATTATATAAATTTAATTTACCATAATGTGGGGTTTTGGCTACTTGAAATCCCATGAACATTATCTTGACCTGAGAGGGATCAATCTTAGTTAAACAGTTAGCAGTTAAGATAAAATGAGAACTAGATTAATGGGTTTGTACTGTATTGAAAGGCCATTGGCAAAAAAAAATGACCCTCAGTTTGTGTGTCTAATATGCCTCTGTACTCCCTCAATGTCTTTAAAATAATAGCAATAAACACTGGCTCAGTGGAACCAGACAAAAGGGAGCAGAGATTTCAAGTTGCCTGGACCTTGCAGAGGTGATCTGTAGATTTATGTGCTTTCTTATCTGCTGTGCCCTGCATGCTAAAGAGTTCTCATTCAGAAACAGTGTGTAAATATATCCTTTACTTTCTTTTAGGATACAATCTGGCAAAATGACATCATTTAAGAGGCTGATAAAAAAAGAGAGAGATACAATATAGATAAGTAGAACTACAGCCTGACAAATGCTAGATTAGAAGCTGGTGTCACTTACAGCCCTCACTGGAGAGCAAGTTTTGCATCTCCCTGTGACTAATAAGAGCTAATATTCAATATTCCCATTTATTGTCTTATTTTTTCATTTCCATTTAATTTAGTGAGAACATCTTTATATTTTGAAAGCTGATGATGGCCAAATCTGCCATATTACAAAGGTTTTATTTGCTCTCAGATTTCATTCTTATCCTTTTACTTTGTAAGAGGTTGATTCCAAATCTCTCTCTCGGTGATTTCTGTAAAAGTCAAAAGGTATTTTGCACGGCTATCTGATAAGCAGCTCAGTGCAACATTGCCGCATTGACAGTGCTGACAGGATGTAGTCAATACTTATACAGTACTTTGAAAATACAAAGTACTATGTAGAAGTGTCAGGTAGCACTGAACTAAGAGAATTAGTTAGACCTAGAAAAAGGAAGGACATACTCAGTGCTTTTTACAGCAAATGTAAGGGTAAAAAGTTAGACGTTTCTCTCCTTGCATAAATCTAATGTTTTGATTGACTTGATCCAGTTATTCCTTTTTTCCCTGCAGATAGGTTGTTCGCAATATTATTTTTTTTTTATTATGGCTTTGCAAAAGAAAAAAAATCAGGTGCATATTACATACCTTGCCATATCTATGAGAGACATTCTTTCCTATACCTCAACTGCAAAAAATTCCGACTGTTACTACAAAGATGTTAGTTAAATACAGAAATTCTGATTATTAACAAAAAAAAAGGAATGGAAACAAACAGATAACATGCTAATTCCTGCCTTTCACGCTGTAGTTGAAGAAATTTACTCAGGCAATTTAGCCCTTGTTACAGAGTGGGTGGCTCCAACTGGGAGCCAAGGCAAGGAGGGGCAAAGTCCTCCTCAGATCCAGTCCCAGAGTACCCGTGGAAGAAGAGCAGTGCAGATGTGAGGCATTTTCTCACCCTGACCAGCGCCTGACATACTACAACAGCCTGTAGATATAGTGACATTGAAAATATAGGGCCCTTTGTTTTAAATTCTGCTTTTCAATTTACATTGAAAATGAACTTCTTGCTTGTCTTTATCAGATTATGTGCAGAAATATCCTACATCATACAAATGCCTTCACAAATGTTTCTTCTAGAATGTTGACATGCAAACAAGATACATGACCTGTTAGTGGCTGCCAGGATATTCTAGGGCAAAGACGGATGAAAAAATAGGAGAGAATATATTTTCTCACAGTTTTAAGTACCCTTAAAAGCACTCCAGAACCTTCATTTTCCTAGCTTTTCCATTAAGAATTTTTTTCTGCGTTGCTTTTATATCCCTGCTCCATTATCCTCTGTGTTAGTTTAGCTTTTCTTACTGTCTTACTTAAGTGTGTTTGTGCAAAAAGCATAAGCATATTTACTCCCCTCCACGCGTATATCTGCATGCACGTCTCCATCAGAAATTTTGAGTTCTCTTTGCCAGCTTTTATCCTTTTCTCTCTTTCTGCATAGCTCAGATAACTTTCTGGACTGTTATTAGAGCTGTTATGTTTTCAGTCTGTTTTATGAACAATTGGAAGAATTTATCCCTAAAGAAGAGAACTATTACAGCTATATCCTAACTTCAGTAAATTCTCTGGGTCTGTTGATTGTTAACAAGATGGATCCACCTCTGAAGAGATGCAGCACTGATCATATTCTTCTTGTGAGGTTGCTTAGCACCCCTTCATATGCATTTTCTTTATTGTAAAGAGTCTGTGCTGCATTCAGAGACTGCAAAGGAGAGGGAAAGGTTATCACTGGGGTCCAGGAATATTGATTAAACTCAAACAGAATGTTGCAGTACACACACACTCACACTAGTAATATAATCATAAAGGGGAAAAATCAGAAAGTTTTAAAAATTATATCTAGCCCTCAGTTTCTCTAGCACAATAGATTTAAGAACAGAGCTAAGAGGTGCTCCTTTCCCCTTTCCTTCTCCTCCTTACTCCCCTAGCCCTGGCAGATGGGATGTACGTTTCTGGCTTACACCGTTGCTCAGCCACCCTTTCCTCTTCCTTGTTTCACAAAGCCCATTTACTTTCAGGTTTTGTCTACACAACTGAGATATGATGTTACAACACAAATGGCTGTGGTGATAACAAGTAGCTAGTTGATAAAAGTCTTCACCCAACCTGTTGCCATTGACAGGTTATATTAAAACAACAACATGGAGTTTTATATTAACTCTAGCACATAGAGTCAGATGTGCTAACAATGATGTTTCACTTCCATCTTACACTAAGAGAAGGGGCATGGGATTTACTTAAGAATAATTTTTTGATTACTAAATAAGATTTTGTGATAGTAAAATGTATCACGATGAAAGCTACATTATGATGCAGACGAGTCTGAAATATCATAGCTCAGAATAAGTATTTGTCAGCTAAAATTATTCAGTAACTTACTTATTACGGCCTTCATTTTGGTTGCAGAAGTCCCTGAAGTCATCTTTACAATCTGAATGAGAGAGTTTTCCAGAGTTGATGGCTTTGTTGGTCACATTTAGGATGTAAAGTAGAGACATATCTTTGAGGAAAAGAAATTATGTATGTCTCAGTTTGTTGGTTTGGGTTTTTTTAAGAAAAAAAAAAAAGTAGGCAGAAGTATCTAAAAAACTGAAAGACCGATACTTTTAGGTGTAATTGCAGGACAATGTGTCTGACTGCCTTATTTTCTTCTGTATGCTAAAAATACTAATACTTGAAAACAAGATTAAAAAAAAAAAGTTTATGTGCCTATGTCACTACAGCTCTTTCGTTTGAGAGCTTTTACCCTACCTAGGTACCATTTTTCTGTTGTTTTAGCAACCAATCACAGCAATACAAAAGCACTATCAATAAAGTATATGACAAAGTCTTGAATTCAATAAACTTGTGCTTAATTTTATGAGTAAGTCCGTTGAATTCTATCAAATCGTTGGCTTTTGTGCATCATTTCAGCTTGGAACTTGAGCTTTTAAGGTTTGGAATTGTCTACAGTGTTTAATTTGCAGAGCAAACATTTGTATATGACTCAAAATATTTATGTTGTGATCTTTGGATGGTTGAAGAAGTTCTATAATTTGCCTCACTGTATGCAACATGACAATAATCCAGGCCCAGCTGTTCTTTTTCCCAAAAAATATGGTAGCAGTATCCTTATTGATCTGCTTATGGATACCGCGAACAGTCTGGACTTCACTACATCCTCTTAAATTATTTTTGTCCTATCTTCTTATCTCTAAAAGCAGTAGCTACCTACTTTGAAATGTACTTATATATAAAAATGTATGTATTTCTATATACGTTCAATAAAATAGTATTGTTTTATTGAGTGTCAGTGGCAAGATGTGTGCCATGGGGTGCTGTTGGATGGCATTTCTGTGAGGAGACCAGGGACTGCCCCATGTTGGATGCAGACAGTTCCATCTGGTCCCAGCTGGTTCTGCATCAGCCCCACTACAACCACAGCTGAGTCTATCTGTGATGCTGATGTCACCTCTGGGAAACCATGCTTAAAATAGTGGCAAAATGCTGCACAACAGTGACTGTAAGAAACAGTCCTGCCAGCATCGAGGTGAGAGGAGAAGGAGAAGGTGGTCCATGTGCTGGAGCAGAGATTCCCCTGCAGCCTGTGGAGGAACTCATGCAGGTGGATATTCCCTGAAGGAAGCTACAGTTCATGGGAAGGACCCACATTGGAGCAGAGGAAGAGTGTGAGGTGGAAGACATGTAAGAGTAAGAGAGGAGCTGTTATGGACTAGCCACAACCCCCCACAGCCCTGCTTTTGAGGAGAGGAAGGGAGAGAGCAGCTGGGTGGGGATGTGGTCAAGGTTAAACTACTACCACAACTGTTGCTAAAAGGGAACCAATTAAAAGTGTCAGGTGTTTTACTTCCTTATTATATTACATAAATTTCACCAGGTACTTATCTGGGCTGTGTTACTCCTGCTGTCTAAGGTGCTTCAACTTAAACGTTAGACCTTTGTAAAGACAACACATTAACCAATAGTATCTTACTCTAACACATACCGTAAATGTTAGAAAACATGTCTATCAAGAAAGAACAACAGTAACAATTTAAAGGGTTTGAAATTTTGTGTTTTAATATAGACTTAATACCATCTATATAAAACATAGTAGCGCAACAAGAGTTGTCTTGAGTGGATAAGTAGATTGCTTTAGATCTCATTTTCCAATGTTTGCCCTTACTTCTTACATAAAGCTACTAAATTCCTCCAGCAACTAGAAAATACAAATCTGTACAATGCAGCTAAACCAAAACAACAAAAACACCACGTCCATTCCTCCCAATTCCAATTTAACAGGAAAAAAATAATGAAAGAGATTCAATAGTCTAGATAAATGTTACTGCGAGCATCTTTGAATCCTTGCATTCGTGGATGGCCTTTAGGATCTCATACATTAATTACAAGTGATTTGCATATCTTTAGCATTGCTAAGAAAAGAGAGATAAAATGGTAAAGTGGGTCAAAGTTTAAATTACTCTACTGGAGTGTGAAATTAGCCATGCCAGAGAAAAAAAATAAAATAAAACTCTCCATAATAATAATTTTAAAAATCAATAAACAAAATTTATTTGCTGGAAGACTTCCTTTATTAGAAGAATATATTTACTTCCTCAGGAATTTAGAGTTATCATAAACTGAGTGGGTTTTTATTCTAATGCCTATACAAGTGTTGTGTCCCGCTCAAGAAAAGACTAAAGTTCTGAATCTGAAGTTGAAACTATCATGATATTGTAACTTCCAATGTGTCCTTTCTGAAGTCAGATAGGTGTATGTTGTTATAGTTGTGTTTGTATCACAACTGTTTGGTGTAAGTGGAAGAAGCATAAGATGTTGCCCATTATGATGCAGATACCAAAATTTGGTTCTTAGTGAGTGCATCCACTCTTCTAGATCTCATTATGGGGGAGACTTTGTGGAGAGAAAAAAATCAAACCCGTTAAGAGAACAGATCCTGAGAAGGTATTATTTTATGGGTGGCTGTATTACTTCGCTATTGGTTTGAGATTTTTTTTGAGTATGAGCTCCATTTCACTACATATTTTTAATGTAAATAAAGGAAAGGACTCCTTAACTAACAATTATAACTTTTTTTTATATTGTTTTACAATTCTGTTTGTAAAATATGCTGAATCCAAGCAAATAAAAAGATGATACTTAAGTAAGGCTTTGCTCCATTTAAGCCAAGATTATAAACTCTAACAGAGTTTGAATTTTTATGCTTCAGTTTATTGCAGCATTGCCATTTGGGCTGTTAAAGTTATTTCGACATTTTCATTACCAAGCCTCTGTTATCTGAAATTGACAACTCAACCAAAAAAACTCCCACAAAAATACCTACTGTTTTGGGCTGAAACAGTTTATCTAATTTCACCCAGCAGCAATACTGTCATTTGCTAAAATTAAGTCAGAATCTAAGTATTCAGAAGATGTAAACACATGAAATTTCATTTCTGAATTTCATGCTTCTGCTGCCGAAGCTAATATGACCCCTTTTCTTTCTATAGTGCAAATATCCATGAAACCGCGCTTCTTTTATTTATCTCTTTGTCCTATATGGACCTACAGCTCATAGCTATGGGAAGTCATAACAATACTTAATTAAAGTTTTTGATAGATCACAGCCTTGTATATACAATATTATCATAATAAGGTGAACACTAAGGTGATAATAACATCTATTTCTCATATGAAAGATAACTATGAGAAAAGCATAAAAAATACATTGTGATTAAAATAGCAGGGACATAGCTTGACTATATGTAGTGGATAACACGACAGATAAATCATTCATTTAACAAAGATTTTTTTATGTCTCCACCTAACAGGTTTATGTGGGGTTATTTTGGGTTTTTTGTTTTGGTTTGGGTTTTGTTTTGTTTTGTTTTCTGCTTGCTGTGTGTTTTGCATTGTTTTTTCTTCCAGGAAAAGTAGCAAGACCATGCTGGCTGGAGACAGAGCTTTGGTGTATATTGTGCTGGTAATCCTTAGCCTCTTTTGTATTGCATATTGCCTCTGAGTTGCATTGCCTTTTGGTCCTTAATTAGGAAATAAATGATATAGAAAACTTAGAATCTTCCTTTCCATATCCCTTCTGTAGAGGGTATATGACAATGTCAGCGTGCCTAGACACACTCACAAGGTAATCTTAGTATTTAATCATGAACTGTCCTTAGAATGTGTTCTCTGTATAAGTTAAAAAATGCTTTTCGGTATCTTACAATAATTTCAGTTCTGTTATGAAAGTTACTGTGGTGACAACTGCTTAGATATTTTAGAACAAGTATTCTCTGTGTTGCTTTCTAAAATCCTGATCCCTATATTTGCACTCTGGCCTCATTTTGTTTGGGTGGTAGGACAAGACACGGATAGACATAGAATCATAGACTTATTCAGGTTGGGAAAGACCTCTAGGGTCATCTAGTCCAACCTTCTCCAAACATCTCCCTAACCCCTAGACTGTGTCTCAAAGCGCCGCATCTACCATTTTTTTTAACACCTCCAGGGATGATGACTCCACCACCTCCTGGGCAGTCTGTTCCAATGCCCAACCACTCTTTCAGTAAAGAACTTCTTCCAAATATCCAATCTAAACCTCCCCTGGCACAACTTGAGGCCATTACCTCTTGTCCTATCATTAGTTAGCTGGGATAAGAGACCAGCACCAGCCTCACTACAACCTCAAACTCCTTTTAGTAGTTGTAGAAAGCAATGAGATCTCCTCTCAGCCTCCCCTTCTCCGAGCTAAACAATCCCAGTTCCTTCAGGTGCTCTTCATATGACATACTCTCCAGACCCCTCACCAGCTTTGTTGCCCTTCTCTGCACCCATTCCAGTACCTCATTGTCCTTCTTGTACTGTGGTGCCCAAAACTGGACACAGTACTCAAGGTGTGGTCTCACAAGTGCCCCAAGTCCAGGGACACAATCACCTCCCTACTCCTGCTGCTCACACCATTTCTGATCCAGGCCAGGATGCCGTTGGCCTTCTTGGCCACTTGAGCACTCTTCTGGCTCATGTTCAGCCCGCTGTCAACCAACACCCCCAGGTCCTTTTCCACCAGGCCGCTTTCCAGCCACTCTTCCCCAAACCTGGAGTGTTGCATAGGGTTGTTGTGACTGAAGTGCATGACCCGGCGCTTGGCTTTGTTAAACCTCATACAATTGGCCCTGAGACCATCGCTCCAGCCTGTCCAGATCCCTCTGCAGAGCCTTCCTACCCTTGAGCAGATCAACACTTTTGCTTAATTTTGTGTCGTCTGCAAATTTACTGAGGGCGCCTTGATCCCCTCATCTGGGTCATCAATAAAGATATTAAACAAGACTGGCTCGAGAACTGAGCCCTGGGGGACCAGGGGATCATCCTTAGACCTACCATAATCTTCATGGAAACAAACAAGGATGTATGAGCCAGAAAGCTGCAGCAAAGCACTCAAAAAAAAGACAACCAGAACAATCAGGAAACCACACAGATAACCTGTTGTAAGACAGTAGAGCAGATATTGAACTAAAAAAGGCAGCACTCAATGGCCTTGGTCCTTGAAATAGGAAAGAAAACATTGTGTAAAGCTTCCAGCTGAAGACATACCCCTACACAGTAGTTGAAAAGACTCCTTGGTGAGAATTGGATTATTCTCTATCATTTAAAATATATGGTCGATGAGTTTGCGTTTTTAAAAATACTTTGGTTATAATAATACAGCTGGATTGAAGTAAGAAACCCATAAGATTCCAGCTGACTCGCAAACGACAGTGGTTTTAGACCAGATCAAATGCTTTCATTGGGTGAAAATTAACTTCTTAAATCCAGTGTCTGTACTGTATAATGTTAATTGATTTTTTGACTATGGTTTCATTCCTTTCAATGACCATTTCTACAGTCGTTCTAATTTAAGGGATTTGCAATAAAAAAATACCACTTAATTAATTGCAATGCTCAAATGCATCTGCTTGTATTAACTATACTCTGAAAAACAGAGGAAATATGAAGAGGTGATAATTTATCTTTGTTACAGAAACAAAGAGCAAGTGACTGGAACTATGCCAATATCTAGCTACGCAAACTGAAGTGGTGCTTAAAATGTATTTAGTACTCTTATTCCTAGCTTATAAAGTTTCGAACAAAATTCAGAGGCTATTTTTTAGTCTTTGGACAAATCTTTGAATTACTACAGCAATAATTTTAAACAATTTTCTATTTCTTTATTGGAATAACACAATTATAGCTAAAAAAATAAGAGGCTGTATACAAGATATTAGAACTACTGGGACCTTACTGGATGATGCAAGTGCATAAAGGTCTATATCTAGAGTGCTTTGTATTTCTGCTTCTAACCAATTTGGAAATAGCTTGAAATGTACAACTCTAGAACACCTGTTCTCCCATTCCTGGATCCCTGTCCTCGTATTGCCATGAAAGAGAACTTCAAAGGAAGTTGGGGACAAAGGGAGATTGGACCATAGTTTTCACTATATACAGTTGCTCCTTTGCTGGGTTTCATATAGATTTGGTGGTATAGATTTGGTGCTGAGGTATTGCAAATTCAAGTTTTGAAAAATGCTGTTTCCTACTGCTAAGTGAATTAGGGGTATCTCTTTACAGCTCAATTACAATGAGTTGGACTACTACAGTGGGTGGTCTTATGTTGTGGTGGTTCAGCCATCATCATTTTATGCTCCCATCTGTTCCCTGATCACACAGGCCAACATTGAACTCAGCAACATCCCCTCAGAAGTCTTCTTTCAGACAGTCCTACCACAAATTCCTGTCGGTCCAGCTCCTCTGCTGCCCACAGTGGTGCCAGCATCGCCTGCTGGACACAATGGACAGAGATGGCTCCTCAGTGGCCCTTCACATGGAAGAAAACCACCCAGAGATCTCAGCAAGATGCAACCAGCCCCAGTAGAAACCACACCCCACAGGAAGCTGATTGCCTGGCTTCTAGTTAAAGTAGCCCTGGCCTCAGCCACCACCCCAACCATGACCACCTGGGTGAGGGCAGAGCCACAAAGACACAGGCGGGCCAGGTTCTGTCTCTAGAACATGAAGCCAACAGAAAAAACCAAAACATTCTGCTAGGTTGTGACTCATTCACAGGTAAACTCCAACTTGGGGTCCACAAGTTAGGCCCCAGCACTTGATCTTGCTTTATTCCTCGAATAAAAATATAATAATTTTAATTCCTTGCACAGTAGTTTAGTTCATTTTCTTGAAAATATCCAAACTGTTATGTAAATCCTGTTGTCTGTATTGCTTCTGTTGAGACACATTTGAGAAGTCAACTGATGTTATTTTATAGCTGTATTTTTATATATATTTCTAATTGTATATTAATGTTTTACACAGAAACCCACCATCACACAGGGAAGTCATTTTTATTCTCAAGCAGTTAGTCTGGTTTTTTTGTTTGTTTCTGAATACATGGTTGATGGAGTTTATGCTATGTGGTATATGACATTTGTGCCAAGACTAGTAGCATCAGGTCAGATACTCTGTTCTGTAGCTAGCAAAAATGTTAAAGTTGTTTGTATAGGTCCCAGTTACATTGGTGTAGAGTGCCCAGTTATTACAAAAAATGGGAAGGCAGAATATTCAATTTAGTCTTTTGTAAGCATAGAATAAACTCATTGTGTACTTATTTTTCTAGGCTAAAATGTAAGCAATAGATCTTCTTTGGGCATCCACACCACCCAAACCTTTATTGAATTATCCAGTTATTATCCCAGGAAATTGCATCATGTGACTGTGAAGAATACTTTTGTTTTGGTTTATTATCAGAAGTTGGTTTGATTTTGTTGTTTTTGAAAACTTTATGAACCATTCGAGCAACATTTTACTGGAAAAGCGTGTCAATGATTATTCCTAACCATAGAGTGCACATTAAATCTGAGCAGATGTCAGAACACTTCTGCATTGAGGAAAACTTACCACTTTTGCCTAACATTTTACTGTGTATATTTTCCTTCTGTGCTTATGTATTATGAATGTATTAAATCCAACTACTACTTTAAAAGGAGACTAAAAGATTAAAAAAAAAAAATCACAGAGATTTTCCTTTCGCTGCCAGAGGATAAAAAAGTCCTTTCTTTTATCTTGAGGTAATTTCTGTAATTTATATGGTACATATCTGAGAAATTTAATTACAGAAACATTAAATACCCTGCAAAGAATGAAAGTTGTGAGCAGAATGAAATATGCGTGTGCAGCAAGTGTAGCAATAGTTTTCAAGAAAGACTTGGGGGCAGTCTGTTCTTTGATTTTGGCTAAGTACCATTTTAATTACATTTAGGAAATAACAGCTATTTTTCTATTATTCCTAAAGTGTTTTTCAGGTGCCTCATAAAAAGCTGTACAACAGATCCTGTCCTCTGATTGTATATGATGCAACTCTCACATTTCTGCTTGCTGTGGAAAATACCATCAACCAGTGTTTGCTGTTTGGAGTGTCCCGATGTATAGATTAAGAATCTGAAAGATTCCAACGACTGCTTGTGGGGTTCCTGGCAACCACCGTGTCTCTGGACCTGATTCTCAGAGTCATTATCTGTGAAATGATGTGGCAGGAGGCTCAGGAAAGCAGCAGCCACCATTTCTCTGAAGAAGACTGAAAAATTTGTTGCAAAGGTATAAAACTGGAACACAGAGGGTGAATTAGAAATCAGGCTGGTACTGTTAGTTTAGTCCTGAGTTACAAATCTAAGGCAATGTTTGAGGCAGGCATCTGCACCTGCATGAGCCTATTTTTAAATAAATATTATGATACTTTTAAACACATTTGTTTGAGTTCAAAGTCCTCATTTCTTTTTAGTACATTGTAAATAACATAAACTGTCTCAAATTACTTAACCAGATCTTTAAGTTCCCTTCACTGAACTAAGACTTAAATTGAAGTCAAAGAGTAAGCTTAGGCTTAAGAGACATTAATACTGATGCTTTTGGATCACAGACATAACAAAACAGTAACAGTTTCATGAAAGAAATCAGACATGAGACTATTAGCTCCCTGTTATCAAGTTCGAAGAACTTGGAGAAGGTCTTGTGAGATCCAGAACTACTTAGTTTTTATTCCCTGTGACATAACAAAATTACTTATTTAATTTCTTTCAGCTACACAACAGTCTGAAATAGATCTGGGACTTCTTGAAGAGTCTGAGCAGGACACACAAGTGTGCTGATGTCATTTTGAATATTGTGCTGGAGAGTACACTTACACATTTCTCTTTTATATAGAGATTGGTAATCCTATTGTTCATAGTGTTTGCTTTCCTTTCTTTTTTTGGTGCTTAAAACATTATTTTCATTTATGTGATATCCCAACTCTTTCAGCTTGAACCAGTTGGTATCAACAAACCCCTGACTGCAGCCCTGGCCTGGGTGATACTGCAACCTATAGAATCATAGGATCACAGACTGGTTTGGATTGGAAGGGAACTTTCAAGGTCGCCTATCATTATCCCCTGCAGTGAGCAGGGACATCTTTAACTAGAGCAGGTTTCTCAGAGCCCCACCAACCTAATCTGGAATGTTTCCAGGGATGGGCATTTACCACTTCTCTGGGCAACCTGGGCCAGTGTCTCACCACCGTCACTGGAAAACATGTCTTCCTTCTCTCTAGCCTAAATCTCCCTCTTTAAGTTTAAAAATATCACTGCTTCTCCTGTTGCAACAGGACCTGCTAATATGGTTGTCCCCATCTTTCTTATAGACCCCCTTTAAGTACTGAGAGACTACAATGAGATCTTCCCTGAAATCTTCTCTTCTCCAGGCTGAACACCCTCAACTCTCTCAGCCTGGTCTCACAGCAGAGGGGTTCCAGCCCTCCCATCATTGCTGGGGCCTCCTCTGGCCCACCTCCACCAGGTGCAAGTCTCTTTGCTGCTGAGGACTCCAGAGCTGGACCCAGCACTGCAAGGGGATCTCACCAGAGTGGAGCAGAGGGGCAGAATCCCATCCCTCAACCTGCTGACCACACTGCTTTCATTACAGCCCAGGATAGTCTGAACATCTTCAGCACAGGTGCTTGCCTGACTTCTCAGTGAACTATCTGCTCATATGGCAGAAAATGATTCCAGGAAAAATATTATTCACTGAGATTTCTACTGGCTTAATGCCCTTAACAGGAACCTTAGTGATAGAGGCATCCCCTGCATGCACATTTCACCTCATTTTAGAAACGCCCATGTGGTACCTTGACCTACAGTGGCTGATAGGTGTCCCCCTCAGCTACTCTCTCACTCCCCCTTCTCAGCAAGACAGGGGTAGAAAATAAGGTGAAAAAGTTAATGACTTGAATGAGGACAGGGAGATCACTCACCAATTACCATCATGGGCAGAACAGTTTCAAATTGAGAAAGATTATTTTAATTACAAATTAACAACAGAGTTGAATATCAACACATTCAAACAAAACTAAAAATGCCTTTCCCCCATCCCTCCCATCTTCCCAGGCTCAACTTCATTCCTGCCTTGTCCATCTCATCCCCCTAGGCAGTGCAGGGGGATGCAGAACGGAGGTTGTGATTTTATCTGCCACTTTCCTCCTCAGACTGTTCCTCTGATCCTGTGTGGAGTCCTTTCCATGGGATACAGTCCTTCACAAACATCAACATGAGTGCTTCCCGTGGGCTGCAGTTCTTCAGGAACTGTTCCAGCAAAGGTCCTTTCCATGGAGTGCAGTCCTTCAGGAACAGACTGCTCCAGTGTGTGTATTCCATGGGCCACAGGTTCTGCCAGAAAAACAGCTCTTCCGTGGGCTTTCTATGGGCTGCAGCTTCTCTCAGAGTGTGTATCCACATGTTGCACTGTGGGGTCCATCATGAGCAGACATCTGTTCCACCATGGCCTCTCAATGGTTAGTGGGGGAATTCCTGCCCCAGTGTCTGGAGCACCTCCCCCTCTTTCTTCAACAACCTTGGTGTCTACATAACTGTTTCTTTCACATTTTCTCACTCCTGTCTCACAGCTCCTATGCAGTGTTTTTTACCCTTTCTTACATATGTTATCACAGAGGTACCAGCAGAGTGAGTGATGGGTTCAATTTTGGCTAGTGGCAGGTCTGTCTTGGACCTGACTGGAACTGGCTGTCTGCCATGAGGGCTGCTCCTGGTCTCTTCTCACTGAAGGTACACCTGAAGCCCCCCTACTACCAAAACAATGCCACATAAACCCAATCATTTAATTAGTATAAGATCGATAGATTTGACATACTTTTTTTTTTTTTCTGATGTTAGTGCTGTGTGAGGATGAAGGTTAGAAACAGGTTAGTTTGAGGTGACAGCAAAATCTGCTGTGATATCAACGTCACTAGAGAAATCTAAGTTGAAATATGACCTCAAAGTAAAACTGCCATTACAGTGAAGAACTTTCCACTTCTATAAAATTTTCTCTGTATGTTGACCATAGCAAGGTTTTCTATGCTATTTTAGGCTATTTAAGTCCTCAAGGATAGCATTTTAGGAGTAATTGATCACATAATTCCTGTGAAATTCTAGCCTCTTAAACAAATGTCCTTGCAAGTCAAGAAGAGAGGTTACTACTGGGCAAATGGAAACTTGGCAGAAACACAAAACAACATTAACGTAGAATTATATCAAGCTGCTGAAAGTCAAAATAAGTATTATGAATCACGAGTAGGAGCAACTAGGATGTCAATTGTGTGTTTGAGAATCAGACAATAGCAATTTCACATATAAGCATCTTAATAAAAAGAGACAGTTAACAGCATTTTTATGAGAAATTTAATGTATTGTCATGCAATTCCTATAATGTCATTGGAACTTTTCATCAAATTATGTGGAGCATATCAGTGAATCACACATGCTCTGAAATCATCTTAGATCAATACAAAAGAACGATATGCTAATGATTCGGTATCTCAATTACGAAAACATTCTGATAAGAAAAAATGTGCATAATATTTGTTTGAGATAATTCAGCCACATTTAACGCCCCTTGTTTTTATTTTAAACATTGGAATTTTTTGCCCCTTTAGGGAAAAGAAAAAAGTTGTCATTTCTAGTTTAATTTGCTTTTAACACCATAATATGCAATAGTGACAATAGCTCCAGGCATTAAAAGTGTAATTGTACATTCCTCATTCTTTGAAAGAATATAAACTGAGAGCACTTTTAGAAGCTCCCTTGGTAGAACAAAGCTAATGTAGATTTAGTAGGAAAAGTCTAAGTATCAGGTTCCACTGTGATACAACTTTACCTTTAATTAATCAATCATTCTATTAAGTGCTTAATACTTGCTTAATAATGAAGAAAAATATAAATGTTCACAGAGGGTATTTATAACATTTATGTGTCATAGAACCTTAAGCCTTTTAAGAATAAAAATCAATTTTTATTAGAATTTCCTTCTTTTGATGGCTCACTGAAGAAAAAAAGAGCTCAGGAAACCTTTTTCTTGAGCCTTGAATTCAGCCTAGTGGCAAATTTCGTATGTTCCAGATCAAACAAACAAAACCAGAAACTAAAGAGTCATAAAAAGTCCTAAAAATAGCATCCTCCTGGAACAGGTACTCTCAGAGGGGCTCTGAAATTGTTTGGGAATGAAAAGACAGAGGGAGAGGTACAGAGTAGTGGGCTGATCACAAGAAAGAAAAGCGAACTGTAATTGCTGAGGAAGTGCCATTATTTGTGCATTTAACAGCTTCAGAGGATTGTTCTTTGCTTGCCAAGGCTTCTATTTGACCATTCCTTTTAAAACTTTGATTAGAAGTGAGATGGACTTAAAGTCGATACTACCTTAGACTTTGTTATCTCTGTTTGCTTTGCCTACATTTCTCTTGAAACTGGCTTTAAGTTAGTTCACATCAAACTGATATTCATGAAGTCCTGGTATCAAATTGTTATTATTTGCTATTGACAAATAATAGTGCTTTTTTTCACATGGTTGCCACACACTAGAATTTTGTTTTGGTTTGATTTGTTTTTTCCTATGTCTTTTCCCTAAGAGTGCTTTTTTCTGATTTACATTAAGTGCAGCTTGATGGCAGTCTCTGTGTGACCACTGGGAACCCTGTTTCTGCTTTCTTTTCACCTGTTAAATGTCATCCCTGCAGATCACTCTCACCTTTGTTTGCTAACACGGTATGTGAGCTCTGAAAGGAAATATAGGTAAGATTCAGTTAGGTCTTCATTTTAACATTCTTCACACTTACATAATCTGTGGCATATACAGTATATTTCTGTCACTGTTCATAGTAGCAAACAAGGAGAGGAAAGGTGTTTAAATCCAGGGATTTTTATTGTGGTTTTAAGTCTGCAAATGGTGACTAGGAAAAATAAATCAATAAACTTAGAATCTTTGAATGTGAAATCCATTTGTCCTACAGAAAATATTTTATTGTTACCTTTTTTCTTGAAACAAATGACAACATACACATTGTGGTCTTTTGTAGTTCCTTTTAGGAATGGTTTTGGTTTTAGTTCTCTTAGGACCAAACTATTACTTCCAAATTCCTACTTTGTATTTAATAACAACAATTTTATTACAACATAATAGTACTGGCATCTCATGGCTTGGATTTGTCTGTGTGTACATCTCACTCTGCTGTAAATAGTGGATTAGTGTAAAATTTTGTTGTTGAAGAAAATAGGAAAGTTAATCTGAATTTGTTTCTAAATAGCATTAAATCATTGAAGATTTGCCTTAATTTCGGTAAGTAAAGTGCCCACAGGAACAATTAATGATATTTAAATAATGCATTCCGGTATCACATTTATTTTGAATAAATGTGTAATATGTCCATACCTTTTAAAATGTGCCATCATACCATCATTGGTATGAAAAACTGTTGTGTTTGGAAAATTGTTGCATAGTCACCAAATCTGCTGGCTGAGTATCCACCTCAGCCAGTCATTTGTTGTCTTTGAAGCTATTATTTTGCTGTTTCAAAAGAATAAAGAGAAAGAAAATTGCACATAATGATTACCACAGTAATCCAAACATTATTTCAAGGACTCAAAAATGCAATCTGAATATTGATTCAAAGCTTCTTTTCAAGTATATTTGAATAAGACTACAACAACATAAGACTGAGATTAAAAGAAAGCAAGAAACTATATGCCTAAAACATTTGCTACTGCATCCAGACCTTTTTCCTTCCATACTCATTTATCATGCTTAATTAAAAAAAAAAAAATTGAGCTAGATACTCCATATTTATAAACTCTCTAAAGGACTTTTATGCACAGTTTTATCTGTATGTTGAATAAAGTTTAGACATAAAAACATCTGATCTTGTTCTAATGCCCTAGATATTAGTAAGAGTTGTGTACATCACCTGGCTTAGTCTGTGGTAAGATCATGAGATCCTCACAGCCAGTTTATTGCCTGGTGGTTTCAGTGAAGCAAATAGATAATTCGTTATTGTCACCTTAGCGATGATTAATTACTGATGACTTTCAGGAATGTGAGATACTTGCTCTTGCTAATGTATCAGGATAAAATAATGAAATGAATTTAATACTCACTAGTGGAATTATTCTACAAAGCTCTGGAGGAGAATCTGCAGAAAATATGTCTCTTATTATGCAGATTCAGTTCAAAGTGCTTCTGAGCTTCCCAGCCTTCTGGATACACAGAAGAGAATCACAGATGGTAACTGCATTCACTTTGGTGTTGGGTATCTGTTGACCTTACTAACTTTCAGAATGAGGAAATAACAAAATTATGGTTAGCACCATGACTTGAATGGCACTAGAAGTTTCAGTCTTAAATTAAGACTGATGAAACTTCCTGTTCTATGTTCCAGGCATTTAATCAGTCACTAAAGCCTCCATGGTCATATACATCAATATGAAAAAGATGTTTTTAAGGTATACAGAGAAGAGTCAAATGTAAAAATTATTCCAGTATGGTAAGATCATTCATATTAGTGTGTCTGCATTTGGATAGTCCCATGTTGGCTCAGTTTGGCTTGAAGTGAGTAATAGTACACAAAGATGTGGTGTATTTAAAGGCTTATATCTGTATTTTTGTTTCTGCTTCCAGTACAAGACTGGGAATTCAGACAATACTCATTTCATTTATGGAAGCTTATTTTAAACTCAAATCTGAAGACATTTCAAGGCATATAACCTAACAACCACAGAAATACAATAGTCTTTACCTTCTGACTTTCTTTCCCTCCAGACAGGGTGGGGAATCCACCCAGAATTATTTTTCTGTTAGCAGAGATTAAAAACAAATGGCTTTTAAAGATTTGAAATTTTCTATTTGCTCTGTTTATATTTCACTTCTGCCACTCAGTGTCAATGGATTACAGCTCTTGCAAGGAAGGTTCCAAGGAAATGTTACCATTGCACTTGGACATCTGCTGTAAGAAAGTTTTAATAAAGTGTTCCTTTTCTTTGAAGATCAAAAATTTCATGTTATGTATTTTAAAGGAATGTATTTACTTACCTTTTTGTCTACTTATCAACATGTAGCATGAGCTTCTGAATATTAGTGAAAACTTAAGATATAAGAAAAACAGAGCACTAGCCAGGGATATGTCAGTAAAATCACCAAAGCTAAAGAATATAGAAAATATGCTGCATGAAAAAAACCCACTGGAAATTTGTTTATCCAAAAACTATTTATTGGAGGAAAATCAGCTTGTGACATAGCAAACACAGTTACAGTAATTGTAAAAATACAGTGCATCGTATTCAGCTTTCTCTCATTAAAGTGAGTCTGTGTGGAAAAAAAAAAAAAGGCTGGAATTAAAGTAAAAGGAATAGAAATTGTAAACCTTGTTCTTGATGATTAAAAGACACCCAGCTGTTTGAACTAAAAATCCATTACTGATATTCTTGTACTATATATACTTCTTAGTTTTATACAGTTACCTCAGGTTATCTTACAAGACCAAGTGGTCTGTTGGCCTTTATCTCACTTTGTACTCCCTCATTAACTTTGACAGCAGAAATGATTTTTTAAAAAAAGAATGTAACTTTCAGCTTTAAAAATAATGAAGAAAAATCTATTAACCTTACTGAGAAAAAGACATAGTATTCTATGATGAGTAGTTGTAATCAACATGCAGTCCTCCATATATTTAGTGGTGAGGTACTACTTGATTTAATTTTATAAATGTATGCTAGGAATTAGTGAAAGAATATTCTAAAAATCAGGCTGCAGTTTGGCAATCCATATAAATGGAAATAAATTCTGTTCAACAAAGTGCACATTATTATGGATAAGTGCTACTGAGATTAATTTTACCCATGATCACTAAATTAACGATGTGGCTTTTCTTTGTTTGGTCAGTGCAGTAACAGTCAAGAACATGGAAGACAGCATTTTTGAAGGAGTGGTAAACATACCTAAAAATTTAGAACATCTATAATATAGAAGCCCTGGCTTCCTTTGAGGTCTTCAGTTTGGTGGTTCTAAAATATGAATTGCCCTTACCACCATTGAGTGTTTCACTCTTGTGAAGGCAGTTTAGATAGAGGCAGAAGAGTGTCAACTAGAAATACTTTTCATTGCTTCAGGCAAATATTTCTCCTTCTAGCATTGACTTAAACTGATGTGATCTTAGCACTGATTATAATCTATCACATTAATATTGACACATTTTTTATAACACACCTGGTTATCAAACAAAACCATTTTGAACACAGACCTAATGTTCCCTCTGAAGCAGCAAGCAAATCATGATCTCCCAGGGTACAAACTGAACAACTTCCTCCTGCTTGGGCGTTTGGCTTTTTTTGTTAACTTTTTTTTCCTCTGAGCCCATGAGATAATAGAGGATGTGATACAAAAGTTATATAGAAGGGAGTTATATATAGTTATATAGAAGTCTGTGCAGCTGAATTGTCTGGAACAATTCAGGCCTCACCTGCAAATCTGATTGCTCTGTAATGAGATTTCTGATGTTGAATGTGGTTCAAATAATCAAATAGAAATTATCATTCTCCATTTTTGTCCATATTAGAGTTGTTGCTTGAGCTAGCAACTGACAATACTGCTGTGCTAAAAAGCAATATCAGATCCCAATAGACCAGGTATTGTCACAATAAACTCTTAATGCCACCGTAAAAGCATTCTCTCTGTCATTTCATTCAGAAGGCTGGAACACTTCTCCTACAGAGATAGGCTGAGAGAATTGGGCTTGTTCAGCCCGGAGAAGAGAAGGCTCTGGAGAAATATTATTGTGGCCTTCCTGTATCTGAAGGGGGCCTACAAGAAGGCTGGGGAGGGACTTTTGACAAAGGCCTGTAGTGATGGGATAAGGGGTAATGGATTCAAATTGGAAGAGGGTAAATTTAAATTGGAAATTAGAAAGAAATTCTTTACCCTGAGGGTGGTGAGACCTTGGTACAGGTTGTCCAGGGAGGTTGTGGATGCTCCATCACTGGATGTGTTCAGGCCAGGTTGGATGGGGCTTTGAGCAAACCTGGTCTAGCAGGAAGTGTCCCCGCCCATGACAGGTGGGTTGGAATTAAATGATCTTTGAGGTCCCTTCCAACCCAAACTGTTCTATGATTCATTCTATGATTCTATGCTTAAATCTAGACATTGCCTACAGCCCCAGTCTCAATGTGTCACTCACTGACTGTTGCCATGCCATACTGTTCTATGTTTAAGGCTCCGTCTTCATCATCACTGTGATATCATGAGGCATTTTTCAGAGCAGGTAACTGAATGGGAAATTTTAGAGTCCACAGAAAACCAAACAGTGAAAAAGAAAATTATCAGTTTATAAAAGTACTTTTCCTCCCCTTATTTAATGGATTTCTTCACATTCCTTTCACATAAACAGATGGGACTTAACCATAACTATCAGGTATTGCATCTGTAGACTGGATCTGAACCTCTTGGTATGGTTTCCTGCACAGATTCCACAGGCAAATATCTGAAGTCACCCCAGATTTTTAACTTTGAGAAGAGTGACTATAAATTTCACAACTTAATACATCAAAGTGAAACTTCTCTTGTATATTTTTATCTTCTTTCCCTCCTGGTGGAGAAATTTCTCCCGTGCAGCTTCCAACAACTTTATGAAAACTCAGTGTCTTTGTTACATAACACGTAATAAACACTTTTTATGCTATAAATACTTCTGTGTGGGCATAACAGTTCTTGTGCGCAATCCCATTTTCTGAAGGTTTCTAATATCTCATTAAGTAAACCCTGAAGTTTTTTCAGTGTATTTTTTAACTCCAACGGCCATTTAAATTACACATGCGGATGCATTAATTTTTAACAGTTGCCAAATGAAGGAAGATTTGTTTGCGATTCCTTAACTGCATTTATTTTACTGTATTATTATTAATCAATTTATTCTAATGTTCATTGACTTAAGGAATCTTTAAGAGTTTTTAAATGATTTTTTCCCTTTATTCTTTGATTAATGACTTTACTTCTGGACCTTTTTTCATCTCGCTGCCTGTGAAGCATGGAAAATGGCAATATACTATTAGATGCTGGGTGAGATGTCTTAGAACTTCTTGATAAATTAAAGAGCAGAGATGGCTGCACAGAGTTTGTGCCTCATATGCTCATGTTTGTAGATGTTAGAAAAAATGTTAAAGAATGTCAGGATGTAGCTCACTGAATGGGTTCTTCCAGATAACAACTGAAGGTCAACAGAAAATGCTTCACTGATTCTCCTGAATATTCTTGGATGAGATTAATCAGATCCAGTTGATATGAAAATTTCTAACATATTTAAGCAATCTCCCTCCTGGGTTTTTTGGTGAGGGTTTTTTTGTGTGTTTTATTTTCTTTTCCTGTTCAAAGTTGAGATCCTTTCTCTTAATTTACCAGTTTGACAGTCTATGTCCATGTAGTGGGTATTTTAGGAAAGAGTGATTTAAAAAGGAATTCAATACTTTGGCCTTTTTACCTCTGCTGATACTTCTCTGCCTTTAGTCTTGACCAAGAATTTTAGTCTTGATTGATCAACACTTTATATTTTGTTTCTCCTGCTATTTACTAATGAGCAACTAATTTCTCCTTATTGAGTTGCTAATGAGTTCTCCTTAATCTCAAAGATTCCTTTCAACTGAAAGAGAATTATTCAACTGAGGACTGCATAAATTCTAGTTACATTTTCAGAATTGTCACTTTTTTTCTGCTGAATTAAAAGTGACTGTTATGTGGAAAACCTCCTCTACACATGAACCATGGAGCTTAGAGAGACAATGACATGAGTGGGAACTCAAATTGCAGCCTACTGGGCTAGTCCCAAGCCCATGAAAGGGGCCATCAGCCTATCAAAGGTCCATCCATATGCACAAGCCAAGAGGAATGCAGGGATGAACAATGGAGGTAGGTACCCAAAGCAAGGACTCCCTTGGAAAGAACACCTTGCCTGGGACCCTCACAGGGCTGTCCCAGTAGAGCCATCAGGTCCACTGTCCAGGCAGCACACTTACCACCATGAGCCATGGGAAGCAGCTCCCCAGATCACCTTTCACACTAAGACGTTTGCTGCCAAGGAGTGGGAAACATTCTAGGCTGCCTGGGAAAAGCAGTTCAGGGTGGCACAAGACTTTAGGGGAGAGACCAAAGATGCTACAAGGGAGAGGTGTAGGTGATTTAGGGGGAACAAGAGTGGGGAAATAGGGGGTAGGGGCTAAAAAGGGCTGGTCATGTGTAGGCAGTTGACTGGTCAGTTGCTTGCCTGGCCATGTGCAGTCTGTCCTGTCACCTTATTAAATTTGTTCCTGGCTCTCTCCTGGGGAAGGTCTCTCTGTCCTGGGTACAGGTGTGTGGGGGGCTGTGAGTGCAGCAGTTGGGGTCAGACCGTGCGGTGGAGGGTCCGTATGTCCCTTGGGCAGTGACTGGGGCGAGTGAGAGTGTGTGAGTGAGTGTGTATGTGAGCATCAGAAATCAAACTGTATGAGCTGATGGGCAAGGGAAGTGGCCTGGGAGCAAGGGGATGAGTAGGTGTCTAATGGCCAGTCCCGGGTGTGGAGAGAGACCATGGGTAGGGGTGAGAATGTTGTCCCAAATCTGGGTTCTTTACCCAGTGGATAAATTTAAAGGTACCATGAATTTTAAGTGTACTGCACATGTTCAGAGGGTAAGGGGCTTATTTGGGTAGGGGGCTTTTCAACCTCAGGGCACTAGTTGCACCCATTCCTCTTTGTTATATTATGCAGCCATTCTTCTTTCTGAGACTGCCTTATCTTATGGTAAACAGCTTCCAGACAATCAGTCAACAAGAACATGGGGAGTTGGTTATGGACCGGGGCAGTCCCATCTAGCTCTCTGGTGTGTGTGATGGGCTGTACCAGCAGGACACAGTAGGACTGTGGCCTTGGGAGCTTCTGCGTCCAGCAGCCAGCAGCTGAGGAGACTGGGATCCAGTCTGAGGATCTCAAAGAGGCTGGGCTCCGTTGCTGGAGGGGTCTACTTTGCCCACATGTGTACATTCAGTCTCGCTAACGGACTTCCATCCTGTCCAGCCAGAGAGGAGAGCAGGATGAGGCCATTGGTGGTGTTTATAAGTCTGTATATACATATTGTGTACTTATGCTTTGTGTATGTGCATGTGTCTGATGGGAGCACATCTTCAGCAACTGCTTGGACCAGAGGATGCAGAGTAGCAACACCTTCCCTGCTCTCAGGCCCTTGGATCCTGCTGGAGCTATTTTCATTAAAATCAACCACTCCATTCCATGTTATTTCTAAGTGTCGTGTTGTTCACTGCCCATTTCCTTAGGATGAGGAACCCATCTAATGTGCATGAATATGTAAGAAAGAGTCTAGAAAAAATATGGAACAGTATAATATATCTACATTTATTTATACATGTATAGATATTCTTTTATGGATATAATAACATTCAAGGACAATAAGAAAAAGTCTGCAGACGCCAGACTACCAGCTACCACCCCAGATAACTGACTCCTGAAGCTTCTTCGACTTTGAGTTAAATTTATTTCTGATCTATGTGTGGTACGCACCTGTTAGTAGATATGTGTATGGCACAGGCTCTGATAAAAGCCATTAAAGATTATTGTGACAGATTGAGATGCTCAGTTGCAACCGAGCTGATGGCTAGGTAACAGTTTTCCAAAAAGAATGGTGGTGTTCAGTCCATTTTTATTATTTTAATCATACTGTACCAACATGTCCCAGGCATGGGTTAAAAGGCAAATTGGTTTCTCAGGTAACCAGGGCTTTTAAAACCATTGTTAATATTTTTATACCATGGAAATTACAAACAATGAATGGAGAGAATGTTTAAACCACGATTTAAATAGGCTGTTAAAACAAAATAATGTTCAATACTTTCTTAATAGTGAATGAATTAAAGCCATCACCTCTCAGTATTCTAACAAATTGGTCAAAACCAAGCTACACTGACATTTTACAGTCCTGAGAAGGAAGACCTTGCCCATGGATGTATAGCATTAGCCTTTAACCTGTCTCCAGACCAGGAATGCACTGATCACAATTTCCTGATTAAAACAGGAAAATTGAGAGCAAAAATACCTTTTGCAGGGGTTCTGGCCATGGCTCTCAGGTAAGGTATGTTTGACAACGTGATAGACATTAACTGGAAAAGTGTTGGGCTGTGTAACTATATATGAACATGAACAGCAGCAGGTCTCTTTGTCTTTTCCTTTTTTTTCTTCAGCGGACTGCTAACAGAAAGCAGTCATGGATAAAAGCTGTGCTCAAGCTAGTAAAGCATTAGATGTGTTAAAAGATAACTAAGCTATTTGTTTTCGACTATCATGTCTTAAAATTATTTTTAACAATCGCTAATCTTCTACTTATGTCATATACTGCACATGTCTATCATCCACCATTTATTAAGAAAATTAGCATTTCAAACAGTCGAGACTCTGTGAGGGTCTAGCACATCTGATCTATGGGATCTGTGTAGGGACTTTTAGAAGCAGTGAATCTCAACATTTTCCTTCATTGCAAAAAAAGGCTGTTACCAAGGGTTATAACAATAAAAATGTGCAAGTGTTTCAGTTGGGTGAGACTGGAACTAGGAATAAAATAAAATCACAAGTGCTTGAACTCTGGATCACAAAGTATTAATGATGATGTCTAGTATAAAAAGAAGATTTCAAACCGTCACTGCAACTTATAAAGTGGCGTGTATTTTGCCACAAAGAATAGAAAATCTAAAATGACTTTGTGTAACTGACTTTTTGTTTTCATTTTGTGGAGAAAAAAGGTGAGAGAAATTATATTACGTTCATTGTTGTAATACTGGAAGTTGCTTCCTCCAATGCAATTTTTGCTTCATTGTTACTGGAGAGGGTACTTTCAGCACTGATGATCTACTTCATTGAAAGTGTATTTTAGAATACACATGAGGCTTTTGTTAGGTGTTTTATTTTGCTGCTGCAGGTTATAAATATGTCTATGTTCGTAGCTATGCTAGCCAATCATTACACATGTCTTGTTCATACATCACTGAGGTCTAAGGAAATATTTCTGGCAACTTCTCTAAGCTGTTTTAAGCTTTACAACAATTGAAGATGTGGATGCTGGCAGACAGCACGGCTTTTTAACTATTGATGTCCTCCATTGAATTACTGTAATTTCTTGTGTAGAAATTATAGTCTTGTTCCTCTGAATAACAATAACTGAAATGCATGAATTGGGGGGAAGTGAAAATCTGGAGTTTATACATGAATAGAAAGCAAAGGTAAGGCTGCCAGAAGGCTACCATCCTACTGTCTATTCAAACATTTATAGTTGTACATTCTACTCTTTACAAGGAATAGAAGAATCAAAATTTGAAGTAAGTGCCATCCTTCAAAAGTCAAGGGTGTAAAAAATGTATTCCATTTTAAATAATCTCAACATTTCATTCCTGATTTAGAACATCTACTGTCCAAAAGCGTCACTTTTTAGTGGCAATAGGTAAAGACGACAGTTGATTGCAGTAGGCAAATGCTAAATTAGACTTGAAATACTTTGACAGCATGTTATCAGGATTTTTCTGTTAGTTAACTGAGGGGGAAATAACCATTAAAGCAAATTTTGTCCTTTCTGACCAAAAAATATTATGGGAAAATACATATTCATACTGCAATTTATCATCCTGTAGAATAAACACATCCAACAGTAGCACATTAGTTTTTCTGCCTAATTGTATTTGCATTTATGTACTAAGCGGTTCCCTCAGCTGGGAATTCATTGTTCTGGGCGCTGTAGGAGTACATAGCAGAAAGGTGGTCTATGCGCTAAGAACCCCATAACACAGACCATGGTCAAGGTGGACTTTGACGCACTCTCTCCTCTTTGCTTCCTAATCACTGCAATTTCTGTCTGTTCCTTGCAGTTTCTTTCTGTTCCTGAATAAAGATGAAGAATTAATTTGTGCTTATGAAGTCAAAGCATTAATTTCTGTCCATTTGGCCTAAATAAGTTTTGACCACTTTTACTGTGGTCAAATCTAATTAAGTCTAATTAATCAGACCAATGAAAATACAGTCATACTCTTCTTAAATTGCTCTTTGACTATAATAACACTAAAACACCATACACAGACACACACGTGCAAATATATCTTGAGAAAAGAGGTCACTAATGTCTTTGCTAATAACCATCTCTAATAAACAATTGTGGGCTTTTTTTTTTTCCTTAATGTCTGGTCTGTATTTTTCTCATTCTAGATTACTTCTTTTTCTAGTCATGTAGGTAAAAAAAAATGAATTATTCTTACTCCATCAAATGTAGCTGAGGACTGTTAAAAATCATGTCAGCACTTGCTTAAATTTCCCATTTTCTTCAGTCATTTCTCTTGAGTAATGCTTTCCAGACCTCGGTTCATTATTGTTGTCCTCTGCCGTATTTTCTCAAGATATTCTACTGTTGTTCAGCTGTGGCTTTATGTTGGCTAGGTGGAAAAGGACTGTTTTATTTAATATTCATCTTTATATTTCCTGTATGATGTCTTCCTTTCCACTACAATGACATTACTCTCTTGTTCTGTTTGTGATCAACTTATTTTAACTTTGACAAACAATAAACCCACAAAGCCTTTAAGAAGACCTTATGAAAGGAGGCCCCAAAAAAACTATATAAATTTATTCTATGTCATAGTTTTTTATTTTTATTTATTTTTTGAGAAACGACACATTGTAATGGAGTCATACAAATATGCTCATGATCCGAAGATGCCGAACTGGTTTTGATAGTGTAAGTTCTTTTACAGCCAAATTTTCAGTAACAATTTCAGTAGCTGCTTCCCAGTCTGCACTTACAACACCCATTATTTCTGTCTAAGTATTTTTGAGGGTAAATCAGGGCTTATCTTCTGGCTTGAGCTTGCAGTATTTCTCGTACTACTTGTCTTTTTTTACTGATTGATGAAAAACTTGGATGTGTTCAAAACTGAACATAAAAAGAACTTCCAATTTCTTTTTTTACATACAGTGTCAAATGATGTTTCTTTCTGAATTAACCATTAAGCATTCTGAATTAATAGAACTTTTCTGTGTTTCATTTGTCATAAGTCTTAGCAAAACATTTTCCCCAGGTCTTGGCCTGCCCTGCTCTCCATCAGCCTTACTATGTTAACAGATGACTGACCAAACTTTGAAAAAAGTGGCAGAGGCTTGTTGAGTGTGATGTACTGGAGATGTGTGTTATTCCTGTAAGTAATTTGTAACCCTCTGTTGAGTTTCTCTGTTTTCTGCTACTAGAAACTGCCAAAGTAGTGATTCACTGTCCATTATTAGCTCTTGTGTATTTGTGCAAAGTTAATGAGCAGGAGTACTTGGAATCCAACTGAGCTAGTGTAATTTTTGTGATATTCTTAATGCCATGCTGAGACCAAGAAACAGCTTCAAGACAGCTGGTTACTTTAATCTTACAAAGTAGCATTCAGGGACTGCTAGAATTTCTGGGGAGAAGAAAGGCAATTTCTGAATTATCATAGACGTAATTGGTTGATGGATAACATGAGTGGCAGTAAGATGTGGTGCCTTTTCATTGTATTGTTTATTAAAAGCTGTTGATATTGAAGAAATATCTAAGAGCTTTGGATGCTTAGTTGTATTCACTAACAGCAAATGTTATATTCACATTTGTATGAATTTCCCACCACACTCGGATTATGTGGCAGTGTTGCATGCAGTGATAGATAAATTTGGTAAGAAGTGAATCCCCTTGCATTCTAGCTGATCCTCAGAGATTAGAGGGGCTAGAGGTGGCTGGACTTACCTCTTAATAAGTATGCCAATTAAATGTGACTATAGGTCCAACCCAAATTCACGAACAGTCTGTCTGCTGTAGGTCCAGTTGTATTGAAGAGAAGCAGCCAGATGCATGAATAGCATGCTTTATTTCACTTGCAACATACAGACTCTTTCAGATTGCTGGTGATAAATTCACTAAGGTGCAGAATAGCTAAACAGCTTAACAGATACAATTGCAAACGCAGTACTCCCGGGGAAAAGCAAAACACTCAGCGTTTGAATCTGAGGTTTGAAACTGAGGTTTGATTCTTACCAAAAGGCTCCCTCCTGGGGTAGGCGAGGAGAACAAATCCACCGATCTGTCCCTAAGACTCGTTGCCCGAATTCTCTCCTCCACTCCTTAGGTCCAAAACAGACCTAACTTTGATACGTGTTCTTATCTACTATTGTGCAAAGTGTGGGGATGGGACTGTAGTCAAGCCTTTGTTAGTTGGCTTTTCAGTTCCACAAAACATTGATTACTTCCTCAGCATCTTCTGCTAAACGCAGGCAACTGCCCAGGTAACTGCTGTGATAAGCAGGAGAATGGAAGAATGGAGCCACACCTGCTCCACTTCATATTTCTCCTTGAGGCCATGCCAAAATACAGACCACCAGACCACCATCCAGCCTCTGGCCACCAGATTTGTATCAGCAGTGACGAGATTTGCCATTTTCAATTGGTTTTGTGCATCCTGCTTCCAACACCATGTCTGTAGTTTTAAAAAGGATCCATACTCCTCCCAAAATATTATTCCATTTATTCAAAAATCTAGAATCTAACTATTTCACTAACAACTTTCATAGCTAATTGCTACATGTGGATAAATTCTGATGAGTAAAGAATCTTCTTTTCTTATATCTATGTTAATAGAACAGTTAGTACTTTAGTAGTATCATTGTGCACTGATTTTCTAATAGCTGTCTATTGATTACAGGCAACATAAAATAAATGAATTCTATTTTACTTTTAAAAGCTGTATTTACTCCTATGATATCCAAGAGTCAAAGAAACTTAAACTGGAAAATAAGAGCCAGTTCTATTTATTCCTGGGTTACCTCCATGATTGTTGTTAGTCAGTTAGTCAGTTATTTTTCTTTTTTACAACTTACTTCAAGCCTTGTCACGGTCATTTGGCTGTTATAGGTTAGTTTTTAGATACATGTTCAGATAGTGTTTTTAAATACGGATAGAAAATCCATTCTTGTAGAAACTACCATAAACCGTACATTTGGCAGGTATCTTGGGTTTGGCATTGTCAGTAATTTCACTGTTTTGGCTTTACTTGAGTAACATGAGTTTATTTTCTTTGTTATATTTTTTCATTCTGACTAAGGCCTAAGTAGAGATAAGGAATTCACTGCTGCCCTGCTTCTGTTTTTTTTTTTCACCAAGGTGAATGGACGGTGAAGTCCCAGATTCTTACACGTTCCACTCAGATTTTTAATCCAGTTCTGCTGACAGAAGTTAATGCTGTATTCTGCAGAGGTCCTTCTAGGCCATGTGTAATTCACACAGCCTAGAAAGGAGGTGAAGGATGGTTAAGGACTGGAAAGAGCTTTACTCCACTTTTCTGTTTGCTGCTAGGACTCACAAAGGGTTGCTAGATTGCTCCCGTGCTGGAGTGGGACTAGTATATGAACAACATAGTTTCTGAAAGAAGACAGTTTGTTTTTACCACAATCTAAGTTAGCCTGTGAAGAATTACAGCACTCTCCTGAGTAAATATTCACACCAAAGTGTTTGACAAGGCTCTGTGCCGCAAACTATTTCTAAACATTCAAAGACATGATGAAACATGAATTGATTTAATTTGCAGTTGTGGAGAATAGAAATGTCACAGTACAATAGTCCCAGTTTTATGTGCTTTTACATGTACAGTACAGAGAGAACACTCCAGTCTCTGATACAGATAGAAAAATTTCACACTGTACCCAGGAGTGCATGACACATTGGTCTTAGTCAGTTCTTTTGCATCAATTGGTGTGCTTGTTTAAAGTGAATAGTGCAATTGAGAGGGTGCTCTGTTAACTGAAATCCCACTGCTTTTCCTTTATGCCTCATCCTTGCCGGGGCAAAAATATCTGACCTGACAGAGAAGAAAATGTACAGTTAAACTGCTTGGTATTGTATACTGCGCAGAACCAGATGCATCCCTCTGGTCATGACACTGAGAAATGCAGTGTGAGGAAAAAATGCTTTATCTGAAGAACAATGGCTTTGTATGTCTTTGTATTTCCTAAACTGTCATTCATAATGAATATGAATACTACTATACTCTTCTCTTCTGTAAGGCCAGAAACAGAAGTCAGTGTCTCTCTGTTTTACATAAACCAATACTAGCTTACGTTAACGATGTTTCACCCACATAGACCCACTTGTGTTAGGATTTCAGGTGAAGGCTTTGAATGCATTTGTGAAGTATTACCTGCTGTGTAACCACTCAAAGAAAACAAAAGATGGAAGTGTGAGTATCTCATTTCTTATATCCCTGGTCCAAAGAATAAATAAAATAATAGCTAGTGTATGTGTGTTTAATAATTTATCATTATTTTGAATGACCGGAAGAGCAAACCAGGATATGTCTGTCACTCCTATTTTTCCAACTTTCTTTGCTCCTGCACTTAGTTTCCTCATTTGCTACCAAGGTACAGTCACATTTCTCCTCCTCACAGTAAATGTCAGAAGGATGCTATATAGGTAAGCAAATAGGTCAGATTCCTGACAGTCTGATTACTAATCAATACAGTAAGAGTTTGAAGGAATTTAGTGAGTATTCTGTACTCTGTATTATTTTGTATGAACGTGTCTAGCGTGACTTTTACAAATCTTGGTTTCTTCTGTAAGCTGTTAAAGTACAGGTCACCAATGCTTTGATCTTGATTTTATCACAATTTGGAAAATAATTTTGATGAATGATAACACCATTGGTGTCATCATTAAACATAAGCAGTTTTATGTGAATAAATTTTATTGAAGGATTCAGTATTTGAAAGGAGATCAGAGCTGGGTGGGTACATAACCCATGATTATAGATAACTTCCAATACAATTTACAAGAAGGGACAAAATTTTGGTGGCTCAAGGAAATGAATTTATAAAAAAATTCTCCTAGTGAGAGTGGGTGAGACAGGAATAATCTTTCATGTCCTGGACTCTTTTTTTTATTGTGTTAGTTTGTTTATAACAAGGACAGAAATCTTCAGAAAATAGAAAACAGTATTCAGCATCATGTTCAAAATTTACCAGAGCCAAAAATAAAAATAGGCATGATGTTTAATTTGATGAATGAGTTTAGAATTTTTTTTTATAATACCAAAACTTGGTATTCTGGGCTTCCTGGTAATCAATGATTTGATGAAAGAGTAATTTATTTTCTACATCTCTAACTTCTAGCTTCCATTCAGAAGGCATTATTCTGTGTGTGTCTTTATCCTTACCCATCCCTAATCAGCTGGAAAAAGAGAACTCTGCTCATAAACTGAAATACATTATGCTTAATACTTCCAACATTCTCCCTTTCTATTTTTTGTCTATAGGGGTGTGGTAAGATTTCTCTAATAGCTGCAGTGTGCTTTAAGATGAAAGACATCACAGACTCATAGGATAATTCAGTTTGGAAGGGGCCTTAGGAGGTTTCTGTCCAACCTTCTGCTCACAGCACTGGGGCTGGATCAGAGTGCTCAGGGGTTGGTGCAGCTGAAGGTTAAAGACCCCTGAGGATGGGGATGGCACAATCTCAGTCTTCTATTGCTCTACTGTCCTCATAGAGGTGTTTGCATCTATTCCGAACCTCTTTTGTTTAAATTTTTGTTCATTGTGTCCCATCCTGCTTTCATGTACCTCTGCAAGGAGCCTGGTTCCATCTTCCCCATCCCCTCCCTGCAGGTAGAGCAGTTGCTGTGGATCCCCCTGAAGCCCTCCCTACCCCAGGGTGATCAAGCTCCACTCCTGTGATGTCTCTTCCAAGGGCGAGTGCTCCAGGCCTGACCACCCCATGTGCCTCACCGACCTCATTACAGTTTGCCAGTGCCCTTCCTGTAATGGGGGGGGAGGGGGGGGGGATCTATCTTGGCCCTATTTGATTGCTCCCATTCCTCTTCCTTCTCATCACTGTATTCTTTGCTTTCGACCCTTATTGATAGTTACCTCACTTAGCTGTGGGTTGTAGTCTATCCCGGCACCATCATTCCTAATGATTCAAGTGCATCTTCTGTCAGGAAACTAAACTGCATAAAAACCTCTGATTTGCTGGGGTAGTTGCTCCTGTCAGTGCTGGGGATCATGCCTCGTTTCATATCACCACTGATGTTACTCAGTCCCACTCTATCTTCAGCAGTGTGCAGCTGCCTTTTCCGTGCCCTTCTGTACAACCTGCCCTGCAAACTTCCGCTTTGGGAGCTGTGCTCAGGCCTGGGCAGTTCTTTCTTTCCCTCCCCTGCTCACTTTCTAGTGTTAGCTTAATGGACTCTTTTCATTCCCTGACCAGGAGTCAGACTTTCTCAGCAGTAGCCCAGCTCTGAACATCCCAGGAGAAGTAGCCAGAAGATGGAGAAGAAGAAATGAGTGCTGCTGCACAGACCGCAGGCACCAGCCGTGAACAAGCACACTGAGGACTCTCCATGTGACTTATTTTAGCCCCTGTCTGCAGCCCCTCATTGCAGTGTTCCAGGTTGTTGTGATTCCTAAGGCCCAGTTAAATAATAAATGGAATCCAGGCACAGGTATCTACCACTGCTGTGCAAGATTTCCATCCCTGGCAGGTCCCTTCTCACAAGACTACAAATTCCTGAAGGCCTCCTAAGCACAGGTCATACAGCTCTTGAATTTGTCACTGTCACACGTACTACCCATGCTCACAGCAAGTGAAGGATCGAGTAATTATTATAATTATTAATGTCTTTCACCTCAGCAAATAGAGAGCAGCAGTACGAGATAGCATTAAATCTGCCAGAAATTGAAATTGGAAGTACCATAGAAATTACTGAGTAATATCCAAGTAAACCCAAGAGAAAACATAATACAGATGATAGCTAATGATTTGCTGAAAAGTGAATATAATCGCATTCTTCAAGTCCTAGACCAGAGAGCTGCTGCTAAGTAAGAAAAAAGTCTGTGTAAAGTTGAAAACGAGAAACATAAATGCCGAATAAACAGCAGGTGTGAGAAGTAAAATTATGCAAGATGAAGACAGGGAGAGAAGAGAAAAGGAAGATCTCATTAGAAACTCATCTGGTTTAAAATAATGAATATGAAATAAAGGGAAAATAATTGAGCCTTCATTCAAGAAATGCTATTTTTAAATACATCTGTGGTTGTGGACTGAAAATACGTGGCTCGTTGGAGGAAGGCTTGAGCTGTTCTGCATAGGTACTGCTGTTGATTTGATGGTCGATTACAGACGACAGGAAAAGTAGAACTTACTCTCCCATTTCGATCACAATCTGTAGCTATGCTAACTCTGCTGTTACCTAATGCACCATTACAATTCCCTCCTGCAGCAGATCTTCTTCTGATGCAGAAGGGAAGGAGGAGGAGCCAGCACAGGCCCTGGCTCCAGGGCACAGCTGCAGGCAGCGCTCACGACAGTGGGTCCAGATGGCAGAGTGCAATGTCAGATGTCCAGTGGCCCACGCGGGAGCTAGCATTATCATACTTCTGCCAGCCAGGAGTTTATAATGTTGGGGTAATCGCATTCTGTATTTGCAAATGTACTGCAGCACTTCTAGGCTACCAAGTGCTGTGAAAGAGCGATGAGATTACTTTAGAATCTGTCACTTTCTACAACGCCAGAAATATCAGTTTAAAAAGTGATAATATAGGACAAAACCCTCAAGTCTACTCTCACATTTTAGGGTACATTTCCTTTGTTTGTAGTATTGGAAAATAAGAAAAACAAAAAAAAAAAAAAGAAGAAGAAGAAGAAAAGGAAAGCAGCCAGAATATCAGTAGTTTTCTTTTGTGATGGTAAAGAAAAATGCAATACAGGAGGAAAAGGAGGCTCAGAGGAGACCTTCTCTCCCTCTACAACTCCATGAAAAGTGGTTGTAATGAGGTGGGATTCAGTCTCTTCTCCCATGTGGCAAGTGAAACACAAGAGGAAACAGCCTCAAGTTGGTCCAGGGGAGGTTTAGGTTGGATATTAGGAAAAATTTCTTCCCCAAAGGAGTTGTCAAGCCATCAACCAAGCTGCCCAGGGTAGTGGTGGCGTCCCCATTTCTAGAGGGGTTTCCCAGCCATGGAGATGTGGTGCTGAGTGACATGGGTTAGTGGTTACCTGGGAGTGCTGTGTTGAAAGCTGGACTTGATTATCTGGAGGTCTCTTCCAACCAGAATGATTCTATGATTTACCAATACTAATGTAAAATGTAAATAGATACATATACATAAACCTGGTATAGTGAAAAAGCAGTGTAGTCGAAGTAAAAACATGCTTCAGAATATGCAAGTTTTGTCTTTCACATTAGACCCTTCTTCACAGGGCACTAGGTAGAAGACTTAGTTAAAGGTGAACTTTCATTTCAGAATAAACTGCCAAAGTACATCTGAGCGAGTCACTATGCCTTATAGTATCCAAAGAGGACTGTTAGAAGGTCTGAAATAGTAATTCACTGATATAAATCTGTTGTTTAGTCCACTTTTTGAATTGGCCTCTGCACAGAAGAATAGACGTTACTGTGGACAATAGAGTTGGCAAAGGTTTAGTGATACAAATTTTCTTAATACAAAAAAGAATGAACACATCAGCAAGTTGTTTCAGAAAGCTTCCACCATGCTGTGTGATTGAATGAAAGTGTGGCAAATGAGGTTCAGCACTGATAAATTTGAAGTATTTCTTGAATAATAGCTCTGCCTGTGCACATGGTAGGTTCTAAACTAGCATTAGCACTCAGACAAGTACTCTTGAAATCATTGTGAACAGTTATATGAAAATGCCAGCTCTAGTGCTTAGTGGTGGTTCAGAAAGCAAATATGTTAAAAATCAGGGAAAGAATAGAGAACAAGAGAGAAAATATCACTGTACCACTGTGCAAAACCATGGGGGCATAAAAGAACTAAAAATAATAAATGTAGAAGAGGGGCAAATATGAATATAAAGTATAAAATGTAATTTATTTCATTCTGAAAATGGATACATTAAATAAATCGACATTCTTCTGCTTGGAAAAGACATAGAGAAGATTATGATGAAGATATTTTTAAAATCTCAAATCTGAAATAGAAGATGAATAAGCACCCATTTTTCAGTATTTCTTGTAAGAAACAGGAAGCATCCAGTGAAAGTACAGCATGCAAGTTCTAGAACCAATAAAAAGGATTTCCTTTGAATATTTGAATACATTTTAGATTTCATCATCATGCAGGCCTTGGATGCCAACAGTGTACCTAGGACAGCATAATAGAGAATTTTATAGAAAAAAAGTTCACTGAAGATTATTTAACACAAAAATACGGATATTATTCTGGATCAATGACTCCTTTATTCAGCAGCTAGCAGAAAACGGAAAAAGAAAAAACAACAACATTGCAGAAAAGATTGTGTTTGGTTTATTTTGCCTTTTTCTTTTCCCCAGCACAAACCAGTGTAGAAGACAGTGACATAACTTTGTCCTAAAATCTTACCTAGTGTAAGTTGAAGCTAGATTTTTGAAACAAGGAGAGCTAAAAAGTAGTATATATGAGGCTTTCTGAATGCTGTTTTTATCCTTTCTGAAACAGTAATGAGTGTATCACAGGAAAGAAAAGTTTACAAATGTTAAGTAATAAAATGTATACTACTTAAAAAAAAAAATGCCCATTATGTTCCAGGTTATTATGACAGTGATGCTACACTGCTCAAAACTTCTTATAGGAAGATACCATACTAGCTGTTATTCAGTGGGTAGGAGGACACACCTGTCGTAGTTATAGTGGATAAAATCTAGACCTATTTTTATTATTCCTTTTCCTAACATTCCTCTCAGACTTACTTAATTTCTTAAGCATTTATCATATTTGTGTAGGTACCTAGTTTGGAGTGTTGCTCTAACCATTGTATTCCATTAGTGTTTTGGTGTCCATTTGCTCTTCAGTTACTAGATTTACAATAATTAATTTAACCCGTGTAACTAGACAATTCTTTTGGCTGTGCAGACTCCTCCTGTGCTGCCATCACCAGCGGCTGATTGTGGTGTATTGCCAGTATTCCCAGCCATTCCTGAAAGCTGCAAACTGACTGTCCCCCAGCCTCCCTGTGCTTTTGTCAGTCAGACTGTGACTAGTCTCTGTTTTAATGGGAATATTTAAGTTTCTTTTTGTTGAGAACATGATGGTAAAATGCTTTTCAAATCATATTTCAGGGCATTCATAGAGTTAATACCTTTTATTTAATGAAAGCTCTCCAAGCCCCATGAAAACTGGTGAATTATTTGCTATATTCTTCCACTTAAATCTCTTTGTGCTCCAAATAACACAGCTCTATTGCTATCTCTAACCACTTTTCTTCTGGCAATTCTTTGCCACTCCTCCTTCCTCAAGGGGACAGGGGGAGAAAATAAGATAAAAAACTCATGGGCTGAGGTGAAGACAGGGAAGATGACTTACCAGTTTCCATCACAGGCAAACCAGACTTTACCTGTGGAAAATTAAACTATTGATAATTTTAATAGGTTTGGATATTGAGAAACAAAGATGAATTAAAATGAATTTTTCTCTCTCCCCTGTTGCCCAGGTTCAACTTCACTCCTTCCTTCCCAGCTCTTCTACATCCCTCCCTGCTCTGAGCAGCACAGGAGCATGGGGAATGGGAGTTATGGTCAGTCCACAACAGCTCCTCTCTGACAAACCATCCTCCTCACATTTTCCTCCTGCTCCAGTGTGGGTCTTTTTCAGAGGCTGCAGCTTCATTCAAGGCATATTCACCTTCTCTGCTGTGTGGTCCTGCATGGACTGCAGTGTGGATATCAGCTCCATCATGTTCTTATCCATGAGCTACAGAGGAATCTCTGCTATGGTACCTGGAACATCTCCTCCACCTCCTCTGATCTGGGTGTCTGCAGGGCTCACACTTTTTTCCTCACTGTGCAGTGTTTTGCCTTTTCTTAAGTATATTTTTCCTGAGGTGTTACCGGTGTGGCTGACAGACTCGGATGTGGTATAGAGGGTCTGTTGCAAAGATGGCTGGGACCAGCTGTGTCTGCACAGGGCAGTTTCTGGCCTCTCCTCACAGAAGCTTCCCTACAGCTTCCCACTGTCAAAATATTGCCACCCTTACCCAGTAAAACCACAACTTGCTCCTCTTTAACATAAGTCTCCCATACTTTTGTTTCCCTATACTTTGAGTATTCAGTTTTCAAATGCATGGAAATACGGGCTCCTCATACAAAACTATGTAACGCATTGGAATCATAGAATGGCTTGGGTTGGAAGAGACGTTCAAGATCATCTAGTTCCAAACCCCTGCCATGAGCAGGGACACCCTCTACTAGATCAAGTTGTTCAAAGCCCCATCCAACCTGGCCTTGAAAACTTCAAGGGATGGGGCATCCACAACCTCTCTGGGCAACCTGTTTCAGTGTCTCACCACCCTCACAGTGAAGAACATTGCCAGCTTGTGTCCAGATTTTCATCCACCAGCACTCCCAAGTCCTTATCCACAGGGCTGCTCTCAATCCCTTCATCTGCCAGCCTGTATTTGTGCTTGGGATTGTTACAACCCCAGTGCAGCACCTTGCACTTGGCCTTGTTGAACTTCATGAGGTTTGCACAAGCCTGTGCGCATCAAGGTACTTCTGGATAACATCCTGTCCCTCCAGAGTGACAAGTGTACCACAGCTCAGCGCCATCAGCAGACTTGCAGGGTGCACACAATCCCACTGTCCACATACCTGACAAAGATTGTTAAACAGTGCTGATCCCAATACTAACCCCTGAGGAACACCACTTGTCACTGATCTCCACTTGCACATTGAGCCATTGACCACAACTCGTTGAGTGTGACCATCCAGCCAATTCCCTGTCCACGAGTAGTCCATCCATCAAATCCATGTCTCTCCAATTTAGAGACAAAGAGGTTGTGCGGGACGGTGTCAAATACTTTGCATAAGTCCAGGTAGATGAAGTTTCTTTTCGCTTATCCACCAATGTTGTAACCCTGTCATATAAAGCCAACAGTTTCTTCAGGTACAATTTATCCTTAGTCATCTCAACCTCCTTTTCTCCAAACTAGACAAACCCAGAGTCCTTGGAGGACACACTTTCAAGCCCTGTCACCAGCTTGGTTGCCTTCCTTTAGATGCATTCAAGGACCTATGGCACATGATACCCTTGGTGAGGCTGCACCAAAGCTGAATCCAGAGGGAAAATCCCCTCTCTTGATCGGCTGGCCATGCTGTGTTTGATGAACCCCATCATGGAATTTGGCCTCTTGGTGCCAGGGCACACTGCTGACCAGCAACCCCAGAGCCCTTTGTGCAAGGCTGCTCTCCAGCCGCTCCTCTCCCAGTCTATACTTGCGTTGACATTACTCTGTCCCTGGTGCAGAATCCAGCATTCGGACTTGTTAAATTTCATTCTACTAATCGTTGCCCAATGGCACAGTCTATACAGATCCCTCTGCAAGGCCTCTTGTCCCTCAAGAGTCAGTGGCACCTCTCAGTTTAGCAGCATCAGCAAACTGGTTAATAGTGCATTCAACTCCTGCATCCAGAGCATTGATAAATACATTGAACAGTGTGAGGGACAGTATCAAAAACCTCACTAAAATCCAGAAAAACTGGTTTGACTTCCTCTCTAAAACAATATCTAACCTCATGATACCTTCACGTCAACTGTAAATTCTGACTTAATTGATTCTCATTAAATTCCAAATACTTGTCACATACAAAATCTAATCCCCACGATCATCCTATAGTTTTATGGCTGTAAGTCACTTGTAATATGACATATTTTAAATACAACCATTTTCATTTATATCCTGTCTAATATATCTGAATAATAAATCTCCAGAGGTATCTTACGTACTAGATGAATAATTTATAAAATACTTTATTTTTTCTCTCCCTGTTCATGGTTTTGCATGAAGAGAATTACAAAAAAAAAAGGAGTATGAATTTCATATGTTTTCTTTATAGTCCAGTAAATATGACTCTTGCTATTACTATTGACTCACTAATCTTTGTACTAACCTGACAGTCTCAGGATATTTTTGAACATACCTTGACCTCTTAGGGTTTTTGCTTGCTGTAACAATTTTTTCATGATAAAGTGCTTATTACCTAACACTTTTCATCTCTGTGAATATATGAATATATGTGTATGACAATCCTGATGAAATCATGGAGTCACTACATTGACTATCATAGCTGGTACCAGATGAGCCTGCAGGAAGCCAATGTCCAACTTTCAAAATTCAGCCGGGTACCAGGAAGTAGAAGGAAATGGAGGAGAAGGAGTAGGTAGCAGGAGAAGGAAGAAGACTAGCATAAAGTCTTGTACCAAAATAACTCCAAGCCCACTCAAGACTGAAAAGGAAAGGAATCCTACCATTTATATCCTTGCAGTAAGTATTTCAGAATGCTAATTGTGTTTCACAACCTCTCTCACTCCATCCATTCTGCTTGGGCAAGGCTGAAACCTTAAGTAACAGAATGACTGCCAATTTAATTTGGCCGTTAAAATATTACTTAAGCAAACAGTAAATTATTAGATTTATATCTAGGATTGTTTTCCCTTTGGCCAATAGTCAGGTTTTGAGTATAACATTTTTCAACTCTGTATTTTCTTCAAGTGTGCATAATGGATGAAAAGGCTATTACAGAAGATCTGTAACATGTAAGTTCTCAAACTGGAGCAAACATATCTAAATGTTAATTATAAAGGCTTGGCAGTCACCCAAACTGTTGCACTACTGGAAAAAAATTTTACATTACAATGATGAGCAGGATATGCAGAATTTTATATCACTCTGTTAATTTCATATTCAGAAGAGGAAGCACGGACAAGGTGTTAAGGGCACAGGAGCATCTTGTGAGTATCATTGGATCATCAAATTCCGTCATAAATCAGTGGGTTGACATTCCCTTCCTCCTCCTCAGATCAGTTAGGAAACATGATCGTTTATATCACTGCTTTTATCACCCCTCATCTTCAGCACTGGTGTCGTTTATATTGTTTTCTCCTTTGTGCTGAAGCAGTCAAGCTGCAGTATACTGATGAGTCAGAATAATCAATTAAACATTAGACAGATCATTCTAGATTATTAATTTAGGTACCAAACCTGCAGACTGTATTGTCTGAGCTATTCTGTTAGACATTTAGATACCTTCAGTGATTGTGCTGCAGGCAAGACATATTTTAGTTTCTGAAGCAAACACAGTGCAATTAAACTACCAGGGGTAGTAGCTTTCATTTTTCCAGTGATGGGTTGCTTTCACTCCTCATCTTATTTCATTCCTACTTGTGTAACTCAATGTTCAGTGCAAGGAATCACAGACAGCCACTGTTTGCACACACCAGGACTTCTACAGTATTCTTCCTGGAGAGGAATTTTATACATGCTTTAAAACAATAATGAAAAAATGTCATTACTGTTCACTAGAGTCACTTCACACTAACCTGTACAAAGTTGTGGGATTTTATTTTCATCAGGCTTCCTCCACTACAGGAGATTTCACTCAAAGAATCACCTGTCCTACCTGACATGATGTGATCTGGAAAGCCTGTCCTATTTTGTGTGTCTGGAATATCTGACCTAAAAGATATTGCTGGGAATTGCACTACAGTCACTTCATTGAACTAAGACCTCCAGGATAGCCTCTTGAAATACCAAAACAGCGTGCTATCTGACATAAAGCATTTTCTTTTGTTGTTGCTTTTACCTTGTTCTTGTTCTTCTTATACTCATTTTTTTAATCCCCCACTGTCCTTTAATGGTAGTAATAGAAACTTAGACTCCTTCTAGTAACATCCAGAGAGGCAAAGGAAACATCTAGTAACATCCAGAGAGGAAAAGATTTTAGTTGTCAGCTCTGTTCAAACTGAATATTTAATTACTTGTTTATCTAGGCCTGGTCTAAGTGTGAGAATATTCACAACTTTTTTTTCTCCTTGATAAAAAAAGAAATGGATACCTGATTACTGGATCAAGAGTGTTACAGAAATAAAAGGTCCGCAGTCCATTTTTGTCTGAAGTCACAACATTGCAGCAATCTAGATTTCCAGGCTAAGAATTAATTAAATCAATTCACTTACACCCATACAGAAATGTACAGGGCACATAATCAGTTAAAGTACTGGTAAACTAATTTTCTCTTCTGGAATAAGAAACACATTGAAGAGATAATAGATATTATGAATATATGCAGTTTCCTGTTTCAAGGGCTTTCGCCTTTTTTCCCAAATTAATTTACAGTGTTTAAGTCATTATTTTTTTCTTCATTTAACAATACCTGCCTATGCATTGATCTACAACACATCAATCAGTTACAATTAATTATACCTTTTAGGAAAAATATCAATAGTCAGTTTAATAATAAATGTTTTATGGCATCTGTTGACTGCAGTTTTTGACAAAAAAAAAAAAGAAAAGTAGATTGAGTTCTACATTGAATCACATAAGTCACCAAACTCAAGGTATTCAAGATTTTGAAGACATTTTAGTTTTAATAGTCAACAGATCAACTGACATTAATGAAGTCTGAAAGGGTCTGAGTTTCAGTAAGTTTTGGATCATTCCCATGGTGCTTGTGACTGTTTTATCTATAACAATCAATTACAGAACACCTTTGAAGAAAAGTGTCCCTCTTTAAAGATGCTTTGCCACAACTATGCAAGTGACTCAATCTGGGAGGACACCTTGATTGTATTTCAGCTGAGGGCAACAATTTCACTGATAACGTACCAAATTTCTAAAATGACATAGACCAATCTTTTCTAGAAAACTGACTGAATATTTAACCTTTTAAAACAGAGATTTACACTGATGAAATGCAGAAAAGCTCTTCACCAGCTATCTAGTTATGTTATTAGAACTGAAAGCCAGTTTGTGTTGTAGACTACATGCAGTCTACAAAAACTCAAGTTGGAAGGACCTTTACTGCCTGTCTGGCCCAAACTTCCACTAAATGCAGAGACAATTTAGGTCAGGTAGCTCAGCGTGATGGGGTAGCTTTCCCATCAAGTCTGAAGTATCTCCAAGGACAAAGTTTCCAAAGCTTCTCTAAGAAACCTCTTCCAAATTTTGATCAATCTTAATATGAACTCTGTATGTGTCTCTCTTCCTGTGTTCCAACCTGTGTCTGTCACCTCTTGTCCCCATCACTGTGCACTTCCAAGAGGAATCCAACTCCATTTTCTCTACACATTTCCATTTGGTAGCTGAAGAAACACTAAGATCTCTCTTAGTCTTATCTCAAGATTAAGCAAAGTCATTTCCCTCAACACTTCCTCATACTTCATCCGCTGAAGGTAGTGGGTCTGACTGACTTGCAGTTCCTCAGATTGTTATTTTTGCCGTTGAAAATTTCAGTTCAAAAGGAATCCTTCCTGGTCACCACAACCCTTCAAAGATGATAGCAAGAGGCCCTAAGATAGCAATGTAGTCCCTAAGAAAATGAGTTGGATCTGCATATACAAAGCAGTTATGCAGCTTTGACATTCTTCACATCTCTCTGTACACTTGTACCAAAAAAATACATTAATCAAATAATTATTTCACCTATCTTGACATAAATTATACTAAGAAGAACTAACAACGCTTCAATTAAAAAAAAAAGGTTTTATTTTTTGGTCACTTTGGATTTAATACTCTAACATCCTTTGAGATGTTAGTATGAATTTTTGCTTTACAATAATATGTGGAAATAATATCTTAACATGTTATTTCTATACAATAAGTAGTGACTGTGAGAAGTCCCACAATCATCTGTGGAATTGTTGATTTGTTACATTGAATTTCAGTATCAGCAAAAATCTGTTTTCATGGTGATGAACAAAGGGAGCAATCCATCAGAGGTAAAAGAAAAATCAACCCCAACATTTTCGTTATTTAACACATTGCCATTATTGAGATCCACAGGACTAATTCAACAAATTAAAAGTTAATTTAAATTTTTCACATTGGTGAACTTGTAGATCTTTACTCTCTGTGCAGTAGGACATAGCACAGATTTCACAAGATAGAAACACTCCTGGCATACATACAATGCACAGGCTAGATTAACGGGTGAAAGAATTTATCTACTATTCTATATTTTCTCTCCTATCTAAATATTTGATGGAGTAAAAAGTTGTCTATGTCTCAGTTCCATGAGAAGGAAATAGTGACCACCACCAACCTGAGTGAGCTTTAAGTAGTTAATTCAAATTTTGAAGTTAGTTGTATTTGTGAGTGCGTGGAGTGTATGGAATGTAAACACCAACAGAGTGATAAGAAAGGTCACTGTTTGACAGACAGCTTTTTGTGCTAAAGGAATCCAGAGTTTTATTTGTAGAGTTCATACAGTGGGTGAAGTTCAACCAGTTAACAGCTTACTGATTATGTATTGAAATTTGGAGGATTAGTCTAGTTTTTAGAAACTTTTAGATGTTTTGTTATGCTCCTCATAAGTACCGTAACATTTTAAATGAGATTATTGGCTAATGATTTCTTCCAGCCTTTTTTTCATAGGCTAGACTTCATTTATTCAGATATTTAGCTTTATTGCTGTGTAACTGTTTTCTTTTCCTACATTTTAAAGATAGACTTTGAGAGAATTAGAATACTCTTTTTTGATGTTCAAATGATTTGAAAATATTTTCAGCTGAAGTTCCCCATAAGTAAATATTCACTCCTAGCCCATGTGAATAAGTCCTTTCACAGAGTATGCCTGGAGCAGACTAACATTTCATGAATCATGATTGTCTGTTTTATTTGGACATTTTTATGCTACTGACATATGTCAAATAAAATCAGAAGTCTTCTAGTTTTACAGCTATTCTTGGCAAAAAAACCCACCTCCCACATTTCCTATTTACAGTTCTCCATCTTCAGCTCTTGCAGATACATTCTGGATTTTTTTTGAGAGTATAAGACTTTATCTTGGTTTACATTCTAGTATTTTCCAGAGACCCATGCTGCAATTATAGTGTCATATAATAACTGGGTTACACCATGAATGTTCAAAATTAACTTTAGGTTATGAATTCTTTAAGTAATTCCCAGTGAATTTAAAATTACTTCTTGTCAAAATAAGGCCAGCAGCATTTGGCTGCTTGCATTTGGTTTATTACTTTTGTAGGCCAAATTTATGTTACTGACTTATTAAGGCAGCGCATACCAAAATATTACTAAAGTTTATACTTAAATGTGCTTAGAATCCTATAATTAGGATCACTTCTCTGGTGTCAATTTTTGTTTTTTCTTTCATGCTGGCCTTACTCAATACTTTGTAATCAAGATACAATGAGTCATCCATTTGCTTCAAACATCTGCTCAGATGTATTTTCACCTAGCAATAAGTGAAGCTTTGGTATTTTTATTCTCCCAGTTTGCACAGCAAACCCAAATACTGCAGGTCATATTTTTCTTTTAGGCCACATAAGTTCAGATGAATGTTCAATACTTATTTAAGATTTATTCCCATTTTGGCTAGTTGTTCATAAGTCAATCTTATTTAACTTGTAGGAATTATCAACATTTTCAGAGTTTCTATCATTTCCTGTTACATTGTGAATATTGTATCTGATATATCAGATGATATTTAACTAACTCTGTGATGAACACATTTATGAATATGTCTATTTCTCTCTTTTCCAAACAATTCTATAGCATTATTAAACCACAATACCAGTAGTTCATCTGTTTCACTGATGTACTTTCTTGTAATTCAGTTGAAGAAGAAATATATTAACTATTCCATTTTTCTTCATTTCATTATAATTTTTGTAAATTACTCTATCATTCTTCTGTCAAAATTTTTAATCCAGAAGCAATTTCAATAACAAATCTTGCCTCAAACACTGCTGAACTTGCAACACTGTAAAACTGTAAAGCTTATTATTATCTAGCACTTACACAGATAATGTCTTGTGGTACCTTCCTTTTACTTCATTGGAAGCATGAGATCAGGTGAGCATGAACTTTTTCATATTACTAAAGTTATTGATTTATCAAAGACACATCTTCATTTTACACTTTTGTCAAGAATAACTGTGTCAACTATCTAAACATAGAAACCTACAAAGGTACCCATGAGAAGTAGGACCCTATCCTCAAAAGAAACATTTCAAAGTCTTACAGCTTGTCCTTCACAGTAGAAATGAACTCCTGATGGACTGCACTGGAAGAAACAGGAATTACCCCTTAATAATGGATGCATGGGTTTGAGCTCCTTTGAGTAGCAATGGCCTAATACTCCAAAGGCGCAGAAAAAGTACAGTGTAGTCCTCAGATTCACTGACAATGAGCACAATATAAAGATATGTATTTATGTTCCCTTGGAAAAGCAGTCTATAAGTTATGGAGACCAAGCTGAGTTTCCTATATGAAAATTTGTTTAAGCATCTATTGTGTAACCAGGGATGATGAAGACCCTTCGGGTAAGGAGGGGAGGAGACTCAGTCCTGAGGCAGCAGACTCATGTGCTAGGGCTAGTCAGACGCTGCAGTACACTGATGGGCTTGTGTCATGCCAGCAGCAGGCAAGCCTCACAGGCAATAGAAGTCAGTAAGCTAAAGTCTCTAGACTGAGAAATAAACCCTTCTCTATCTTCCTTTGGGTAGGCAGGAACGCTCTTTGCTGATCACATCAACCTAGCAGTATTTCTACTAGCTTTTTTATAACATGTGACCAACATGTAACCAATGCTTCTTTCTGCATGGGCCAGACTAATGTTTAAATCTGTTTCTGTAAACTTCATTTTGTGAGCTTGTACCTAAGGCACAGCTGTGTTATACAGCAGTGCCACAGAATCACAGCATGATAGGGACTGGCAGGAACTTCTGGAGATCATCTCATCCAACCCCCCCTGCTCCAGGAGGGTCACCCAGAGCAAGGGGCCCAGGATTGTGTCCAAGTGAGTTTGGAATCTCTCCAGAGAAGGAGAGTCCACAACCTCTCCAGGCACCCTGGTCCAGGCTCTGGCACCCTCACAGGAAAGAAATTTTTCCTTACGTCAATCTCTTTCCTCTTAATTATCTGCCAAGTTATGCCAGGAAGATCTAATATTTCCTGGAGGAATTTAGTTTGTTCTGCATAGTTTCCTACAAACTAGAAATTTCATTCCAAAAATGGAATCCCTTAAATGCTTTCTTGTTGCCCTCAGAAAAAGGCTAGGCATATGTAAAGCAGTTTACTTGGCCTCCTTCAGGTCACAATCTTTCTGAGACCCATCCAGACGTGTGCAAATAGCAGGTTGTGAGTCAGGTGAATTTTACTACTGAGCTTCCATCCTTCTCTTGATATCCTATATGCTATGGCATATCAGAATCACATTGCAGACACCACGTTTTCTAGAACAGTGGCATTTTGATTCATCAGTTCTGCATTTAGTCCATTACAAAACGAGCTCACTTGTGTTGCATAAAAAAGAAAAGGGCAAAATGGGCGTTTGAAGCCGACATTTTCTGTTTCAAATGCGACACTTACTCTGGCTTAATTTTGGTAAGGAAATCTTGCCTAAAACTTCAGAGAGAGCAGCTCAGGTCTAATTATTTTTGCCAAACGAAGCATTCATTTTTTATTCTCTGCATTAATAAGGAAATTATGGAAAAATAGTTATTAGCTTTAAAAATCAGAAGAAAAGCATCTTTCGAATGAACTAAGAATGTTTGTGTAGATTTTTCCTTTTTCTAAAATGTACATGTACAGTGAATGGAACTGATAAGATTGTGGATGCTTGGGTTTTTTTGGGGGGTATGGTGTTTATAGTGGTCTATGTCCAAAGTCCTGCTGATGACATGGATGAGAGTGACAATTTTTCACTTTTCTTTGCAGATGTGTGATCCACCAATCCTCTTCTATTTTCTGTTATAATGGCTCTGAAAAAAAGGTATCTTGTGAGGTATCCCTTTTAGGAAACATTGCATCAAGGTGTAATTAATTTTGGTGGTAAAGGAGCAGGAAAAATATGATTATTAAGCATGAAAAAATACAGAGTCTTAATTACCAGATAAAACTTCCTTTTACTGGCTTCATCTCCTAGTGCAGTTTCTTCCTGCCTGTTTAGCTGCAAAAGAAAAATGCTGATATAAATTAACAATATATTATATTCACATCATCATTCTAGAATGAACTGCACATAGAGGTTTTAAAAAGTCATTCAACTTTTGATGCAAGTACACATCTGCTGAAATAATATGAAAACAACACAGGATAGAACGTAACTAATGTTGAGGATCTTTGGAAATTACATGCCTTACGGAGGAATTAGTTATAATTGGCTTATTTGGTCCACGGTTCTTGGCATATTTAGGTACAACTGTGTGTAAATTGAGACTCCCACTTAATCAGCTATTTCTTCTTACTGCCTTTTTTTCCCTTCAGTTGGGAGGACAGAGCGGGGAGGAATGCATAATTGTTACAGTCACTAAATGTTTTTCTTCCTCTCCCCTTCCTCTTTATCTAACTGCTTCAGGGCTGCTCTAAGGGACTTTAAAGCAATATCTCCTCAGCTGTCCTCCTTCCTTCCTTCTTTCCATTCTGAACAAAAAAGTTTGCTACCACATATGCATTCCTCCCATTTTTTTGATAACATGCTGTCCTGATAAGTACCACTGTTGGCCAAAGCTTCTAATACAATGATTGTATTTCTCACTTGCATTTAACATAATATCGATGCCCCTACTCAAGCGAAGTGTCTTTCTCTATCAGATTGTTTCCAAACTATGCAGATCTATTTTCCAGGCACAATAAGGTTATATTAGGCTTTTTTTTCCCTTTTCTTTTCTTTTTTTTTATTCTTGGGGGGACAAAAGTTTTCAATTAAGCACCAAACAGAAAAACCCATAGGAGCTAGGCATGTATTAATAATCTGTGGGTTTCTAAGAATTGCATTTTGTAGGCAATTTGTTGAGAAGCCTTTGAGAATTTTGTTATTTATAAGAATGTTACAGTTCATTTATATTTTATACAGACATAAATAATCTTATTCCCAATTGCCGAAAAGGAAAAAATACAAACCAAACAAATCACCCATTTCCACTCCTCGAGGCAACTTATGGTAATAGTGTCTTGGGTATTCCTTAATTTTAATACAAATCTATTGAAAACTGTTTGTTTTGCAACTTCAGAGATGATATTCTTCTCCTACTGAATTTACAAAAAATGTAGTAGTATTCATTTTTCTGGGATGGAGGGTTTGTTTCATTGCTGCATGTTGGTTTTGGCTTGAGTGGGGTTTTTTTACATTTTGGTTCATCAGGTTGCCACCAGAATTCTGGATTTTTAGCTTTAAATTTTCATATACGTGTATATATATTAGTGGGAATTGTTTCTTCTAAATGGAAGAGTACGAAATAATCATAGGCCAAACTACCTTAAAATTTCATGGATTTAAAGTCTTTGATGCCTGTAGATCTAGATTCACAACTAAGTCAATGGGTCTGGTTGGGATAGAGTTAACTTCCTTCATAGCAGTCCCTGTGGTGTTGTGCTTTTACTTTGTGGCTGAATCAGTGTTGATAACACATTAATGCTTTTTTCTATCACTGAGCGCTGCTTTCACAGCATCAAGGCCACCTCTGTTTCTCACTTTGAGCCCCCAGCAAGTCAGCTGAGGGAAGGCACGAAGTTCATAGAATCATTGAATGGTTTGGCTTGGAAGGCACCTTCAGAGGTCATCTAGTCTAAACCACCCTGCCCATGGCAAAATGATACAGAAACTATGAAACACACTTTCCTTTTAGCATATATGTGTACTTATCTATAAACAGCTGTGATTTTTTAAAACATTTATTGTTTTTTAAGAATGTATTTCTGCAATGTTTTCTCATAGGGAGGCCTCTTCTTCTATTGCTTTGAGATTTTCAACTTGAAATAGTGAACAAAGCACAAATTATTGCCACACAAGCTTCAGAATTAATCTCCAAAGCAGTAGCTAACCACTCTCTCCAAGGACTGGGTCTGAAAATGGTAGGAAAAAATGTGACCTCTGCATGTCTCAGTTTCCTTAATTTATGTCCTGCTCCATTCCCAAATGAAAGTGAACAGGACATAGAAAAGACACTTTCAAAACTATTTTAATGATATTGCATAAACAGGTTGTATGTTTTTTCCCCCTTCATTTCTGTAACTTCTTCAATTAGGTAGCATTTTCAATTTATTTTTGGGAAAATGAACAAATATCCATTTTCTTGCTTTCTCTATTAAAATGAATAATTCTATCCCTTGCGTGCTACAGCCTGACCTCTACCAAGAAAGACTTTTTTTCTTCATTGAGCATTTATCACTTCAGAAAGCATTGCAAAATTATCTATTGAAATGACAGACAAAGAATTGCCTTGCAGATCTTCATGATCTGAGCTATCAAGTAGTTTAAGTATGAAATATTATTCTTCCTCTGAATGCCAAAGGATTACCTTGAGTGCAAGGTAAGAAACAGTGACAAATCCAGGGAAAATATTCTTTTTTTCTAGAACTTGTAGAAATACATGTTATTAGCATCTTTGGGGGTTATCAGCACACTGAGATAGCAATTGTATGGTCCCATAATTCCAGTTGCAAGCTACCAGAAATTCTACAAGGGCAAGCAGAGCTAACGTAGGTCCTGGCATTTTGTCTCAGTGAAGACTTGATTGGAGATTAGTTAGCCTTCTTGCAATGCAGGTCAGATATTCTGTCAGCTGATTTCTCTTTTTAACTGTTTTGTCATATAAGAGATGAAGTTTATCTTAGGGGCATGAAACTAAATCCCAGCATGGCTGATCTGCAGTGACATGGTGGCACAGTTGCCAATGGGGGTTAAAAAAAATCTCCTCCTGTGCCAGTTCAAACACAGCAATAGGTATCACAGTTCTAAATAATCCCTTTTTTTTTTTCCAGCTGGTGCATCATGCCTGGGCAAGATCAATCAAATATGAGCTGTGTTCATGTAAAATATTGCACTGACTTCTCTTCTGGCTTTGATGAAGGACGTCTTTTATTTGCTTTTTAAAAAGCACTTTAGAACACTTCAAGAAGATTAGCAAAATCTTTCAGCCTCATTGATTTTGTACATATGTGTTTAAGGTAAATATATACTGTTGGATAGTGCTAACAAAGGTAGTAAGTTGCTGAATTTTAACATTGTCCTTGACTTCACAATGCAATAAACCTTGAAAGTAGCAATTTGAAAAGGAAAAGACCATGAAATTCTATGAAAATGTTTTACAACTATGTAGATTATTATTATTTGTAATAAAAAATATATAATTACTGTAGTCACCATTTTTTCTTTCAAAGTCTTGTCCAGATTTTTATATTTGAGTGGAGCTACCTGTTAAATTTGATACTGTCTTTCTAATTCCATTAAAGGACTTCAAACTCAGCTGGGCTTAAAAAACCCACACAAACCACTCTTTTCAGTGTGAATAAAGGAGATTCAGGTTTGCTGTAGATCTACATCACCTCTGGCAGAGAACTGCTACCTGCTTGATCCCCATTAGTACAACTCAGTGTAGCAGTTGTACTTCAGGTAACACTGGCAAAGTAGCAAAACATCAATCACACATTTTTACTCTGTGGTGTCATACACGCTTGATATTCACCCTCAGAAATATTAGGTGTAGACCGTGTACTTCCAATAAATAAGTAGAATAGAACTTTCTGAAATGACTTGACACAAGGAAAGAGAACAAAATCAGTTCTAGTTGTCAAATTCCTTTACTTCTGCTCACAATCTCACTGTACTGGTGGAATTTCTGATATTCGAGGAGTTAAGTACATGTGTGCCCAATGGAAACAGGAAAGCAAGACAATTTTTTAAATTAGCTGCTGGGAAACAAGAATTCAGCAGGAAATAAAATGCAAGTTAATTTGATCTGAGCAGTAATAGAAATCATGACATTCAGAGGTCTTTTGATGGACTTCACAGTAGACTGGAAATCATATCCACTGGTTTTAAGCATTAATATAATCAATGACTGTTTCTCATTACTATATAACCATCACACTCTTATTACTTTTTCAGCTTAAACCATATTTATATAGCAATTATTTATCTTCTAGCTTTACAGTTCAAGTGAAATAAGCTACAGAGTTCATAGTTCACAGATGACTTATGCAGGAAAGAACTGAAAATCCCTTGAAAAGATTTTGAGAGTGGAATATGTAACCTCATTTCAGGATTTGGCCTCTGCATTAACAATATCTGTGTCAGAAGAATAGCATACACAGCTTTGTCATGGTGAATTCATAAGGCGGCTGCAGCTCCAGTGCTATTGTAGGGACTGCATAGTACTTACAGTGCTGCACAAATATCCAGGAAAAACACCTTTCTAACTAGGAATGCTTCAGGCAAAGAACTGTGTATGTTGTTGTGCTGAAGCAGACAGGCACCATGCTTTATTCATTTTGTGCTTATTTTCCTTTCATTAATTTATTGTATATTTTTTCAAACAAATCTGCATTTTCAGTGTCAGAATTGTTTTCTGTACATTCTTTCCACTCCAAAGTGGGTTTTTTTTCCCAGTCCTTATAGCATGCTTGAATTTCCTTGAATATTCTTCATCCAATGAACAATATGAATTAAAGCCCTGGTGCTTTTTCACTCTCGAGATTTGAATAAAGATTTGGGAAAAAATGTATTAAATTACAGTGTATAATATATTAAACCAAACTATGGTGTTTAGCAAAATTTATCTACTAGACAATTAAAAAAAGTCATTCTATGGTAACTTGTAAGGGGTAGAAATTGGCATTTTGAAGGAATTATTTTTCTGGAGAAAAGTTACTTTTCTGTTGACATTGCTTAAGCTCAGAAAACTTTTGATGCATTCGGAAATCTCATTTAAACTAAAATTATAATGACCAGGTTTTCAGACATGAATCTATATTCTGTAGAGAATAAGGTTAAATATGATGTTTACTTCACAAATCTATCATCGTGAATATGATATTAAAGTCCGAGTTGAATTGAAATCTGTTGAAATACAATGACTACATGAACTGTGTTATTTCATCTTACTGGTCATAACATTACTGTTCTATGGCTAAACTGACACACAGTTTCCAAATATTTACAAGTCTAGAGATTTTTTATTCCAGAGAGGACAAATTAAAGCATGAAAGGGGGAAAAATGAAAGAAGGCTTTTACAGTAATTGTTGCGTATACAAAACAGGTATCTCCTGCTGAGAGAGTATCTGTCATGACTCTGCTAATTTTCCCCATCACTAAGAATGGAAGGACAAAATGAGGATGCTCTGGAGGGGAAGAGAATCTGTTCTGCGGAAACTGGTAAAACCAGGTCAAAGAACTATAAGCATGGACTAAAATTAGTGATGTATGAACATCAGCAAAAATAGGTTCTTCTAATTGTAACCATTTGTAATGAGTTTTTTACTAGAACCACACTCAACATAGTAATGAAGGTATTTGATTTTTAAAATACTGAAGGACTTGCTATATAATTTTAACAAGATTATCTTGGCACTGTTATAAACACTGTTTAAGAGAGCAGTGTAAAGTTAAATCCACTATTTGCTTTGACACTGTAGTGACTTTTTGGGTAGCCTTACACCCTTCCCTTATCTAGAACAGATGTTAAGCTTTCAAAGGGACAGAGAAACTCAATTTAAAGCAGAATTAGTGTTGAACTATTGCCAATGAAAATTTTCAGCAAAGAAAATTTACTTTTAAAACATTTTATTATTCTTTGTAAATGGAAATATGTATCAAACACCCCAAGATTTCAGTGAATCAAAGACAGCATTTTCATAGAATCATTATTCATGAGAAAGGAATTGATGCGGGACTCTGATACCCTCTGATTTGGGACTCAGGAGTAGTCATGATGTTTAGTTTTCTAGGCTTGTGGTAATGGGCAAAGTACTGAAGTTCAGAAGTCCCCTAAGTTTGACTTGGAGTTAGATTTTGGAAGCATCTGGCTCCATGACATGAAGGAGCTAGCATCAGAACATAGGTCCCAGTGTTTCTGGAGGCTAATGGACTATCTGGTGTCTAAAAGCTCTGGAAAATTTATTTTTGCAGTGCTCACTGTAGATTTGGTCTGAAATTAGGAATTCTTTAGGCTTGTCAGGATTGAGAAATCAGTAAATCTTAAAATCCACAGGGGTGGTCTCTATGAGCAGGAGTGACTTGAGAATAAAGTAATTAAGATTAAACCAACAGGAATGCACAGATTTCTCCTGCCTTGAATTGTTTTTATTTGATAAATTAAAAGTCTGTCCCTAAATAACATTTTAAAAACAGATACCTTTCCATGAATGGGAACACTGTCTTTCAACCAAGTAAATCCTAGAATCCTAGAATCATAGAATGGTTTGGTTTGGAAGGGACCTCAAAGATCATCTAGTTCCAATCTCCCTGCCATGGCAGGGACACCAAGGCCCCATCCAACCTGGCCTTGAACACCTGCAGGGATGGAGCATTCACAACCCCCCTGGGCAACCTGCCACGTATATTCTGAAAACAGCTACAGAAAAAGAGTCTTGTAGGTTCTGACCTAATTACATAGACATCAACAGTACTTTTTAGGTCTCTTAAACAGGAATGGATTTGAGGCTTAAGTGGGTCATATTCATAAAGTGGTAAATATCACAAACTCCTTGAGGTCTCTCCTTTAAACTGATTAGAAGGATGATACTTTGAGAACAGCACTATGCACAATAGTGCCATTTTTTAAAGACTGTGTTTTCTAACAAGGTAATTAATGTTCTTGAAAAGAGGGACCCTAAACCCCCATTTATATGCACTATGAGACAGTAAATTAATCCGGGCAATGTTTGTGTCAACACAGTAGATAAACATTGCTCTTCACTTAGAGGAACCTGCATTCTCTCTTTTAAAATGGCTTTGCAGCTTCAGTTGTTTGATCTCAGTATCTTTAGCTGCATGGTTGTACCTGAAAGAGGCCAAAAAAGGGAAGGTTCCTTTGTTTTCTTTGTTTTACCTTTGGGTTTACAAAATAAACCCCTCTAGCAAAAGCTTCATATTAAGCTCTCTCTTTCTGTAGTGCTATTAACCAGCACAGCAAACCAAGCAAGAGGGAGGGAATTTTCTGTCCTTCAGAGAGTGCCTGAAGGAAATCTGCATAAGCTATATCACCAGTCGGACTTGTTGTGACAGTTCCTGATAATTAATGTCTCTGCAGAACAGGGATCAACAGGTTGTATACTTCAGAAATAATCACATCTGTGTAAGTTTCAATTTCTAGAAGAACTCATGACAATTAATGTCCCTAATAATCATGAGAAGCTTAGTAGAATAGGGTGTATATTTATAAACAACTTTTTCTTCAAAAGACTTTTAGCCCTGTTCATGGACCATATCAGCTCCTAAGAGCTGTCTGTAGCCAATACTGATGGAGATAGACTGTTTTCCAGTTCAAACTCTTTTCTGTAGAGCATATTTATATTGTTTTCTTTTTTCTGTAACTGTTTCCAACTGTATTTAATTAGCTCTGGAAAATTATCACTTTGAAGCTTAAGTACTTAAAAGCCAGTATGGTTCAGTGGAAACCATTTGTTCTTCACAGTATATAGTAGAACACAACCTTAAAGAAAATAAAAATTATTTTGTTCATTTAATATATTTTGCAGTGATTTCATGATTGTAGAGACAGATGGTCACAGCACCTAATTTCAGACAGGGTGACATGTAAACCTGTGAAGTTCATAGAACTTCTGTGAGACTTGTGATAATGCAAATGCTTTCCAGCCTTCACTTGCCAACATATCATAGTTTATCTACTGTTTTTAAAGCTGTGAGTCTTGCTCCACTATTACTTCATGTAATGTGCTTTACAACCGATTTTGATACTCTTTCTGCATATAGCCTTTAAAATTTTCCAGCAATTACAGCCAGATTACAACAGGGATCAGTCACATTTTAGGAAATTCTGTTTTCAATACAAAGGAACAAGGTCCATTTTGTTCTCCATGCAAAAATGCAACAAATTTAGTGGCATAATACTTCCTTTTTCTTTTTTTTTTCTTTTTATATTTTTTTCCTCTTCTCCCTTTCCTTTTTCTTATTCCTTTACCTTTTCTTTTTCCTTTTCTTCCTTTTCCGTTTCCTTTTTTCTTCTAGCTGCTATTCCAACAGCTACTATTCTGGATCTTTGTATTAACCGCTTGTGCCACCACATTGTGCCATTTGAAGAGTTTGGTTCCCATGCTTTCTTAATTCTGTAACCGTTATTCTGCCCACTGTCTTGCATGGATAATTCTAAAAGCTTTAGAATTTTTCTTAAGGCAATAGAATTTTACTAAAGGAACAGTTGAATAAAAGCTGGATATTTTATATATAATTCAGTAAATATTTGGCACATCTCATTTCCTTCAGGAAGATTATCTCCATGGAGGCTGAAAATGTGCTAACTTCTTGAGGAGTAAGACACAAATATAGTTCGTAAATCAAAATGTTCCGCAAATATAAACAGAAACAGTCTATTATGTTTATGGAGCCAAGCAAATGAAAGAGTTTCAACTATTATCTGTAGAAGCTCACTCCTTCTGAAAAATGCTTGTCTTTTAGGTTTCTAAAATGGTCACTAATAGTTGGATACTAGGTTATGCAGTTTTTTGAAGCTCACTTTACGCACATCCTATGCTCCCAATGGCAAGCTAAGCTGAGTGTGGTGTTCTGTGATTTTTTTTTTTGTACAATTGCTCATTACTCTGTGAAACAATATTAAATAAAAAGATTTTTAATGCATCAAAGCATGCTAATCAGAGCTGCTTTATTACATTTCTGTGGAGTAAGTGTGCTAATGACTGCATAATGTGTTTGCACTGCAATGTGATTTCACTTCAGTTTGTTTGAAAGCTTAATTGTGCACAGCTGCCTGGTTTTCATGATGGACAGATGATACTTAGTGTCTCCCTGCTAATCAAGTGTCCAGGAGGGATTTGCAGTGTATTTTAAATTGTTTACTTCAATTTAATTCCCATAAAAGGGACTGTGCTGTCATCAGCCACCATTACACTTAATGAATTGGTGCTGTCTTTTTACTTTGTGTGCCAGTTGAATGCCAGATGAGTGTAAGCCAATGTCAGGATTGTGAAACATTTATTATGCATATTAACTAAGAGTGCATCATTAATAGTATCTCATGTTTATAGAGTTTCCATTGTGCAGGGATCTTAAATCCACTTTAAAAATTTGGGGTGATCACTATCATCTGAGCACTGAAGGGGAACTGAGTAAAAATGGAAACAACTATTTAAATTGATGCAACAAAATCTGAAACTAAATCTTGGTATCCTGAGTTCAGACTCCTGCTTCAAACACCAAACATATTTCCAGTGTGGGAAAATACCACATTTCCAATATTTCCATATTTCTAGAAAATTCCAAACTTGCTGTGTGCCAATCATTAAGCTTTTCATTAAATTGAGTAATCAGTAGCAGTCTGACAATAAAAAAAATATGAAGATACCCTGTGTTATGCAGAAATACAATGGAAATAAAACTGTAATTAAAATTTCTTTACTACTCTGTGATTTATAATGAATAGAGAATTCTTGTCTAGTCCAATGTCCCAGTACTCAGAGTGCTGCAACATACATCAGGTTAACTATGGAAACTGTTTACAAAGCCTTTAGCTAACAATTGTTAGTTAAAATATTTCAGTTTAAATACCTACCACTGAGGATGAAGCAAAACATTTCACTTTTAGGGGAAGGAGTTGTGTATCATTGCACAAAACCAGTAACTCAGTGACTCAACATACTAATAATTTGGAATTGACCGATGCCCTCAGTGCATAGTTTTAAAAACATTAAGTAGTCATTGAAAGGGTAATGAGAATTATCTCTGGTTGACATGCCAGTTGAAGTGGACTTCACCTAAACCTTTGGTTAAAATACCTAACCATGCAGAAATGTTCACCTTCTTGTTGTTTTTGAACACTGTTTTAATATATTTTATCAAATAACTGGATTTGTCTGTCTGCTGAAGCTCCACATTCCCTGAAGATGTTACTGTAAGCATCATATTTGAGGTAAGCAACTGGTCTAAAACAGTGTAAATAAGTACAAAGCAATATAAGATGTGTGAAAGAGGTCAGATGAGACACAAATACAAATCAGCCTATCATAAAACTTAGAAAATTTCAGCAAGAGAATTAATAGAAAAATAATTACTCCAAAATATTGGATTAATACAGAACTTCTTCAAAATGCAGCCAGTAAAAGTTAAAGAAAATTATAATAGCAGTTTATTCAGTAACTCACTTGACCTGGTATAACTTTGTTACAACAGATGGGAAAAATACTAATGTGACTACAGTGCTGATAAACTATTGGTTAGAATTACTTTTCAGTCACAGAATAAATTAAGCATGAGAATTACTTGCTAGTAGTACACTCAGTCAGTAGGTATTAAATGAAGTTTCATTTACTTTAGACTGATATACAGCACATGCTAAACAAGCAGGATATCAGACATGAGGGCTAATCCAAGCAGGTTTTTGTATATTTCAGATATGTTCCTGAAACTATTTTTGTGCTTCTGGCTGATTGCTGTGCCACAATGATGTGGCATCACAGGTCTTTGTGAACTTTGGACGCTCCACTGAACAGGAAAAATCCCTTGCTAAGTAAGTACTAATGTTAATCTGTGGGCACATCTTTGTTCATTTACTATTTTTTGTTCCTTGTTATACGTACTTTACAATAGGCATTGGATAGACTTGTTTTGGGACAAAATGGTGAACCACTGTCAAGGTGTTGTCTGAAAGCCAGAATTTTTAACCTGGTGTGCACATAGACCAATTCATACACACTCAGGAGACATATTGTTTATCCAGGCCTGAGTTCTCAGTGGTAATTCCACAAATCAAGCACATCTAACAGAATCATTCAGGCCATATTCATAACCAAAATTTTATGATAAACTGCTCCTACATACACTGATTTATTACAAATCTACATACAATTATAATTTTCATTACTTCATTTTATTTTCTTCTGCGCATGCTTGGACGCGGGGTCTTCACCTGGACAAGGGTCTTCTTGACCTATGGGTGTGATTTTTAGTATTAAAATGAGGGCAGTTCAGTTAAGGCTACCTAGTTCCTGTATTCTTCCTCCAAGTTGGCACTGGGAGCACTACCCCTGTACTAGCTCAATTCGTCCTCAATCAACTTGCCCCTATTACAAGTTTCTCTGTTCTTAATGCTGGTATTGCGCTCGGTGTCCCTGTATCCTGTATGTTCTGTCACTTTGATATACATTAATCCATTTTTGCATGGTTATTACACTTGACACCTGTTAGTGGTTTGTTCAGAACAATCCCTAAAATTCTGTACCATATATCAAGGGTAAGGGTCTCTAAGAGACAATTTGTTTAGCAGTTTGGTTGTGTAGAATAACTGAGATTACAGGATAAGTATCTCCATCTTTTTTACTTCCATGAGCTTTCTAAGCTTTTGCTTGTCTCTGAAGCCAAAATCCAGAAATGAGCTCAGAAAAATCTAAGCCCTCAACAGTGTAGTAGCTTTTTAGATGTGTGGCAGACAAAAGGACATATCTACTGTTAAGATAGCTTTCAAACAAGGCCTTGAAAACACTTGCTCATCTCTAGCTGACTGTGTTATTCTGGCTGAGAGCTCCTATCAGCAGTGGATAAACTTTGTACTTCTTGTAACATGTTCAGGGAGGAGACCAAAGGGTAGGACAAGACTCTAAAGAAGTTAATAATTGGATTTAAATAAGGAGAAAGTTGAAGAGATTGGATCAGCTATGAGATGAGCAAAGCCATTTGTTGCTTATGCTGACAAACTAATACTGAAAGTAAGAAATATTGAAAACAACAGCCCCTTGAGGTCAGGGGTGGTGGAAGTAACACATCCATGGGCCTTTGAAACAGTTTAGGTGTTTGTACTCGAGGTGGAAGCACTGTGAGAAATGATGGAGCCAGCAGCCAGGGTTTGACACATTACAGTTAGGGGTTTCCTGGGTCTGTGGTGCTGGTCTGAAGTGGGGGTAGGGTCTTGTTCTGTGTGTCATGAATGAGTGTGTGTCATAGAATATAAATTGCTGTCTTACTTGGTATATACATTTTAGATTTTATGTCACTGAGTGATGTGGTCTCTTCTTCTTGCCACCCACCCAAACTATTCTCTGATGTCACAAATGGAAAAAATGAGGTGCATTGTGAAAACAGAAATGATTCTTATTGCTTTGGTGGTATTACAACTGTGTTGACATGTGCATTGAATAACAGGGATGAAGAGATTTCTGTTGCAATCCAAGTATTTAATACCAATTATATACTTCAAGGACTGGACACAAATTAAAAGTGATGCATAAATAATAGATTAACTCTTTTTGCATTACCCATTCTAATTCTAAAAGCAATATTAGATAACTTCTCGAATCTGCACAGAACTGCAAGTTTTTCCTCAGATTTCAGCCTGAATGTGATTTTTTTTGTTCTGTGGGGGCCTGTTCCGAAGCTTATTTTGAAATAAACAGATATTCATCCATTAACTGCAGTCAGATTTGTTTCTGTCCTGCACCTTGCCTCTAGAAAAACTCGTTAAAGATTCTGCATTTAAATGCAACAATCAGTACATGATTTTTATTCTTCAAGCATAACTATTGAGATGCAAATGAGAACTGTCAGTGTCTACCTGCATGTCTGAGTTTCTTTTTTTGCATATTCTAATTCATTAGGTTAAAAATAAATGGCCGTCTTCTATTCACTTCAGCAGATTGGGCATATTAATTCACCTGTTCTGTAACACTTACTGGTAAATAGTGTTGATTTACTTTTTATTTACATAGTCAAATACTGAAGTATCTTTCAGCTACTAATGATCACTTTTGAAAGGAGTGGAAACTGTGGTCAGGACGGTATTTTCTTTCTTACTGACAGTTCAAGTGTCATGAACATGCACTAATATTTATTGAAATTCAGCTTTACTGTTCAGGAAAGAAGTGGAAGACCTGCTACATTTCTGTATCTTTTAAAACACTAGCTCTTTGTTCCTTTGTCCTGGGTATGTGTGACATTTTCTTTTAAAAGCTGAAACATGGGAAGGCAAATGTACCCTGTAGACCCTGTACAAGTCAAAGGGCTGTCAAAGAGCTGTCCTCTTCTTGTTGTTTCTTCCGGAAACGGTGCTTTGAAAGAAACCACTGTGGTAGAACCAATTAGGTTCTTTAAGTGGATCATTTCTCAGTCACTGGAATAATGAATTCCCATTTGCTCAAAGGGTTGCATTCACCCTTCAGTGGCAAAACAAATAGGAATTCATTGCTACAGCTAGGCAACCAGAATTACTTATGCATTCTTTTCAGAATCTTTCTTTCTTCATCTTTGTTGGAATTCCCCATAAAGATTATTGTTTAATGAGGGGGAAGTTCAATTGGAGCCAAACAAAAAGGCACAAGCCTTCTAAGCCAGAGTATATTTTTCAGAAGTGTCTTATTTGTCACACTATTGCAAATTTGCACTTGGGATGGCTTTCTCTTAGTTAAAATACAAAAGAAAGATTTGTTTTCTGGTTTTTGCATTCTTTAAAAGTTTCATGGACAGAGAAAGATGAAACTGTGTACTTCAAAACCAATAAATTTTAAACTGTAATATAAAGGTGCTCACAGTCTGAAGCACCACTGTGGTCCTCAAACCTTTCCACTTCTGGAAAGAACATTACTGTTTACTGTATCTGCTTAGATTTATTGGGGAAAAAGCCCTTGTGGTTATGTCAGGGTTAATTGAATCATAATCAGACTTCTGGAAATCAAATTTGTGCTGAACTGCAGTCACGTGGCCATCTGTAATAGCCATCTAGATGCTAAAATGAAAATATAACTATAGAGTTTGCTTCTTTTTAGCTAGTTATTTCTACATATCATTTATGAGTCAGAGTTCAGAGAATACATACTTAACAGCAAGATCACTTTATAACATTAGTGCCTTTTGCATCTGCCTCACCGGTGAACTTCCCAGTAAATTCACTTAGGTAGTGCAGCTATAGAAAACACAGTAAACTATATTTGTTTTCTAATAAAGGTCAATTTGATTTTGAAACTTATTAAAAATATATTTCTGTATATACTTTTGTATAGTTATCGTGTGATATTATGTTTCACTCATTTTAATTTAGGGATTTATTTAGATCATTGTAACAAATCAATGTCACAGGGGCTTTTGTTCCATTTCCCAAATAGCCATTTGGGATACAGCTGTCTTTACTATCCTCAGGTCAGGCAAGTTAGCTAAGCTTCAAAATTAGACTGGAAGCACGGTTTGTAATTTATAGAACCCATACAGGAAAACACTTAAACTCTGAATATGACCATATGATTTCACTTTTTAAATTCATTCACCTGCAATGATCTGCCAATATTCTGCAGACACTAAAGAAAGAAATTAAAGTTAAGGAGCAATGAAAGAGTCAGTAATGTTTAAACTTCCCTGCTGCTTTTCTTAGGAAATAATTTCCCCTTTAATAATGCTTTAAATAAATATTTTTAAACAGATCTCTAAAAAATCTTTAAAAAGCTTAAAGCAAGTTTCCTGTGGCAGATTCCATTCACATCTCTCATTTCTAAAAGAAACCAACAGAATTTCCCTCTTGCATTTGACGACACAGAATTTTCCTCCCTCAGTTTCTGCCTCTGAGACTGTGGCAGTGGCAGTCTCCTCATTCAGGAGTTTATAAGTGTGACAGTAGCTTGACAAAGTGTGTGCAAGATACTGTCACCGTTTATCATAGTAATTCATTGGTTCCAACACAATGAATTATTTTACCAAAGTCATTTACAACATTAAACAATTTTGTGTTGTGGACCCATTTGCCAATTACATCTTTTACTTCCCCTACATTTGTTCCCCATCATTTCTTTATGTCAAATGACCCCTTGCTTTTGAGAGGAATAATTGTTTTCTCAGTAACTATGGTTCACCACCAATGAATGACGTGCTTTGCCCTGCACTCTTAATTAAGCACTGGGTTACTATCAGAAAAATGGGTTCGCTTTCCTTTAAAATTTTCAGAGTGGGTGTGGTGGGTTAACCTTGGCTGAGCACCAGATGCCCACCAAGCCACTCTATCACCCCCCTCTTTTCCTCTCCCTCCTCAGCAGAGCAAAAAGAGGAAGGAAAGTAAGATGGAAAAAAAAAGCCCTTTGTGGGAAAAACAAAAGCAGTTTAATGATCACAAAGCAAGCCAAGCAAATCCGCATGCGGAGGCAAAGGAAAACCAAGATTTATTCTCTACTTCCCATCAGCAGGTGATGTCTGGCCCCTTCCTAGGAAGCAGGGCTCCAAGACGCATAGCGGTTGCTCTGGAGGACAATGGAACAGCCCCCCTCCTCCTCCTCCTTCTCACTAGCTTTAGAGCTGAGCTGACATTATATGGTCTGGAATATCAGTTTGGGTCAGCTGTCCTGGTTGTATCCCCTCCTAAGACCTTGCCCAGCCCATCCCACTGTGGGTGAATGTTAGGAAGAGCCTTGGTGCTGTACAAGCCCTGCTCAGGAACAGTCACAACACGGGTGTGTTACCAACACCCTTCTAGCTCCTAGCACAAAACCCTGTACCATGATGGGGAAATCAGCTCAGCCAGACCCGATACAGTGTGTTATGAATCTGGACAGTCTTACTACATGACTCCAATACACAGCTGATACAGTGCATAATTTTTACTGATGTGCGCAACAGTATTTAGATAAAAACAGGAGTTAGACAAAAATCTGTGAGACTTCTCCTCTGATGACAGGTTGAAAAAAAATTAACCCTCACTACTGTTTGATAGAAGAGAGCCATTCCCTATGTACTCTTGACAGCTGTGTGTCTCCATGTGCATAGTTTTCAATTTCATTTGTCTTTTGTCCTCTGCTAGCAGACAGAAAAAACTTACGATGAAGGTGGACTTGTGCATACCATTAATGATAAAATAAATTTGAACAGTTCAGGTCAAGACACAGAGTTTGTTCCTTGACTTCCACACAGAAAAACTAAGTAGGCTGTGTTCATCAGAAGAATACGAGATAAATTTATCTCAGTTTAATTATTCTTTCTTTTTATTCAATTAGGTTTTTTCTCCAGCTGTATGACTGGAGAAAACTCTGTGACTCTAGCAGTTCCCTCCATGCCAGTGAGAAAACAAAGCAGAAAAATCCCCATCTGAAATCCCACAGCACTCTGGGCACCTTTTTCATGTCATCACTGTACATACCACAGAGACCCAACAAAAGGCAATTTGTCCATATGGTTTCTTTTGTTTTCTAACCATATTTTTTTGTTGTTTGGTGAGAAAATGACAAAGAACTGTCAGAAAACCTGCTTTGTAAATAGTGTGAAACCTAACAGCCATATGCCTGCCAGGGGTTTTAATGGGACTTGAAAGGCTGAAATAATATCTTTCAAACAAGCCTAAAATCAGTTACTGGAGAGAAAAAATCTGTTGTTGAGGAACAGTCTAATCTACTTCTCAATTTTCAGCATTTTTTATAAGCTATATTATTTTATTAAATTACAGATGAAGACAAAAAGTTATTACTTTGTCACAGTGTCATTATATGTGACAAATATTTTTGAAGCATTTTTACTGTTTTTTTTTTTTTCTGTAAGGTAGTTTTTATTTTGATTTAGAAGAAAACTTAATTCTAACAGAAATATGCATGACATAGAAAGACCATAAGCACAGCATGACACTCTAGTGGCTGTAGCTCAGCTTGGCCAGCATCTCGAGAGGGTCATCTGAAGGTAGACCTCTTAGGAAAGGGTCAAACTTGGCTGTGGCCTCCCAGGTACAATAAGGCTCCTGTAAACCCTCCCGCAGACTCACAAACCACCATGAGCTCTGTTTGTTACATCTTCATCATCTCCCTGAAAACAGTGTCCTCCTTACTGTAATTGGATTTACATCCTGTTGCATCAGCTGCAACAGCCAAGAAAGCCGGTGATGATCATGATGTTTTTCAAGGCCATGTACATACTTCCAAATATTTACTTTCTCGTACATTCATAATTTTGTTCATTCTAGTTACTGTAGAAAGTCTTACTTTGTTAATTATCCAGTGTAGTTCACTAGAAGAATTTTTCTCCTCTTTCTTAGGAAAATGTGAAATCAAGGAAAGAAAATTTGTAATCAGTGCCTGCCACTCAGGGTAGGGTCAAGAATCACGTTGGTGTATTCTAAATCCCAGTTGAGAGCAATGTTACTGGTGTGTTCCAACAAAAAGCTATGGTACAGTATTTCGTTAAAATGCTGTGATGAATCTCAAAGATATTTAAAAGTGGGGAGGATTGATGTGAAAAGCTGATAGACACAAAGATTTAATATCCCATGATAATTAGCAACACATTTAACAATAGTGGGAGAGCAACTACGACTTTCTATAGAATTTAATATCCTCCCATCGTCTTTGCAAGTTATAGTCAGGAGCTCTCATTTCCTTTCTGCTATATATAACAAACAAATTTTATTGGTTCATCTCTTATTATAATGTCCATATAGTGTGAGGAAAAATCAATATCAGAACAACAATAACAAAAAAAAAAAGAATCATACAAAGACAGTTAATGTCCATGTTACATTAATTTGTCTCTCTATTTGAGTGTAAAGTTTTGAAATAAAAAACTTATTTCTCATTTCTTATGAAAATCTTAGAAGATTTTCTGCCATGTTTGGCAGACCAATCTTGAAAAGAGTGAAACAGTTAAGGAAATTTAGGTACATGCTTTTCTTAGGGAGGAAAAAGAAAAATTATCAACCAATCAATTAATAATTGAAAACATTAATCTAAATGACAATCTAGAAACCACTGCTAGTGCTTTGCCTTGCTGTGATTGTCTATGTAAAAGCATTACCAGCTGTTTTCTCCATGCTAACACTGAGAATTTCCCCTTTTTTAAATTGTAACATTATAAACACAAGGAAGAAAACATTTTAAAAGTATAAGCTACACAGCTGTAGACCGCTCGTGAATACTTTTGACTTCAAAGATCCCACAAGAGTATAATAGATTCCTACCTGCTACTACTATTTTTTAATTACATTTCAGTTCTCTGAAAGTGAAATTTATAGCGAAGCTGGGCTTGGTTTGGTCTTTTTCATTCTTTTCTGTCTGTGTTTCCTATCTTGTTGGCTTTCTAAGTGCTGTAGCAGGTGATTTGAAAAAAAAGAAAGGGGAAAAAAACCCAACACAACAACATATTGACTTTCTGAACACTGTATAGGATATTCATGTCTGAACTTCCAGATAAAACCTATGTACTAATATTTAAAGAGCATGATTAGGAAATAACTTATTTGTGAATAAGAAGAAATTGGAGCACAGGGAAAAAAAATTGTTTGAAATCATGTATTTCATCCATTTTTTATTTAAACAAATATTAGATGTTAAAGGTTTGCAGTGTGAAATGAAGTAAGCAGACACCAAGTGAGTAAACAATTGTATTCAAGTTTCATTACCTCACCCTGCTGGGAGTTTGATCCAGGTTATTTCTGAAGGATAGGCTTGATATTTTACATTTATTTCTTGGCAGCAATGCAATAACTGAAATTATTAATGATGGCTTTCCATGTATGTGAATGTTCACCAAGAGCAGAACCGAACTTGCCAGCAACACAACTGAAATTCTTTTGTTGGAATAAACTATGTGTTGTCTATTGTCCATTACAGAAAATTACAGTGACAGTGAGAATAACATGGGGCTCAGGAGTGTAATGATAATTTGACACAACAACCATTTAACATGGTTATTTGGACCCTAGTTTTGATCATATTATCAAACAAAAAAGAGTAATGGCTTGAACATTTTTAAAAGATTCCTTCTAATTATAGATTTTTTCAATGCATGACTATTAACGTTCCTGTAGAGACCTGACCCATACTCTACTGAATTCAATTTAGTCACCTTTTTTTTTTTTCATTTTCTTTGGTTCAAACCCTGAACAGACAATAGGGAGGAAAAAAATAATTTCCTTTTCCTTGAATTGTTTTACTGTATGCCAGTTTCTTTTACTTTCCCTCATACGTGTTTGGATTTTTTAATAATGAAGATTACAGATCTGTTAGGGGTACAATTATATCTGTCACGATGCATTTGCAGACAAGTATACTGGAGAGGAAATGCAGAGAATAGTTTGTAACAGGATAATGAAATCATGACTGAAGTCTAGAAGACATGGACAATGAGTTAGATTATTTATAGCTTAGTTTACAGTAATTTGTGGCTTTGAGTGAATTTCAAGAGTCACAAATCAAAAAGTATGAAACATCCTTCTAGATAGCTGTCATAAAAAAATGTGAATGACATTTCACAGTCCTCGTAATATATTACATCAAGTCAGTGTTTTGGAAGTTTCAGAATGTAAGTTTAAAGTTTTATTTCTTTCCCATTGGCATACTACGCAAAATAACGTATAAATACATTTTTATTTAAAAATAATAGAACAAAAAATCCTACAAGAGATAAAAATCCTACCGCATATTCAAGCACTAGTAATGAAATTGGGTTTTTTCAACTTAATAAAATAAAAATGCTCATTTTATAATTACAAAAACAATGCAGACTATTGAAAAGCTAACAAATATAGGATACTGGTAGGTCCTGTTAAAAGAGTATTTTTACTATGCCAGTAGTAATAATGGGAAAATTAGAAAACAGTGATATGTGAGACCACAAGGCCCTAGCTCTTTGAAAACTCATTAGGGAGCTAAATTTCAGTCAGAATTATAAAACTGAAATAAAGATTATCATTCCTGAATAAGTAAATTCATTGCTAGAACATGGCCAAATCTTGCCTTTCTTATTCTTTAAAACTACTTGTGCATAAAAACTGGAAGATTAGATTTCTATAGTAAAAATAATTAAAAGAACTTAAAACGTTTGGGTTTTAAATACTTGTAATTGTTAGGCTGATGCATTCTTGATGTTCAGTTAAGTCCAAAGACAAGTTTTCTGGGGAAGGGAATTAAACTGCTTTCTTGTACTGTTCAGAAGAATGAAAGGAACAAATAGAAAAATGTTAGGTCTTTGAAAACTGTCTGGGAATTTGGTCACTCGCTTTTAATTCTGATAGCTGTGTGGTTAAACCCTTTAATTTCTATGAAGATGCAGATGGAAAGATCTGTTATGGACACTGCTTAAATGTGGCTCAAAGAAGATGTAGGAAATATGTAATTTATAATCTTACAAGAAATCCATAGAAAAAATATAGTAAAGACATTAAATCACAAAGTTTATATTCCTTTCCTCAAGACTGCATTTTGGAAAAAGACATTAAAAAAAAGTGATAAATTTAGTTTTAATGAAAGAATGATAAATCATATTATTTCAAAGATGAGATGAAAATTAAGATCTGTTTATTTTCTCTGTTCTCTGAATAGCTGGATGCTGCATGGTATTTGAGGTCTTCACACGTCTTGTTTCATTGGTGCTGGATCAGTGGTGATAAAAGCAGGACTAATGAGTACGATAAGATGTTTACAGAGTATGTGGGGATGCTTTTATTATTTTCTAGTTGAGAGGACTCTGTTTCCTCTGACTAAGGAAGTGCCTTACTTTTCCCTTGTCCCATCCATATACAAGCTGTCTAGCTTACATTTCCATGATCTTCATTTTGATCCTCATAGCCCTATGAAAAGGAATATAAAAATCTTAAGACATGTCATATCCTGAGAACTAAAGTTTTTACACGAATTATCGAAGTGACAGAAAGTTTAGGGATTCTTTCTGATTCATTAGAAGACAAAGCAATTCAACTATTCAGCACAGTTAAGAGAGAAAACATCCAATTTAAGGCGTTATGTACTTAATAATTTCAATTTTTATTTTTTGTATTCTCCCCCAATAATTTATCTGTAAGTATGGAAGGCAATCTAGAGAAATATGTGTAGCTGAAAAAAAAAAAATTGAAAAAATATGCAGATCTTTAGCAGGTGTTAGTGAACGAAACTCCAGCTTCTCTGATAAAGACAGGAAAAAAGCTGTATGTCTACTGTCCTTGTCTCTGCAGAATGTTCTTCTCTCTGGTGAATAAACATTAATTTGGCCCAACTACAAGAGGATTTGCTCTAATTTTGGAAGTTATTAGTTAAGCTGGCTGGAAAAGAACAGAGATGCAGAAGCAAAGTAATGTTTGAAAACATCTTCAGTCTGCATTAAATTGAAACCTAGGCCCTTTGATGAAGAAAAAAAAAAAATCGAAACCTTACAACAGCCAGTACTCTAATAATTAGAGTGTGCTTCTGCAGCCTGGATTCAAGTCTCTGTCCCATTTGCTTTAAAGCAAATATCTCCATTCAGATCCTCCATCCTAATAGGCTTCCACTGAAAAGCTTTATCAGAAATGCCATCCAGAACTGGCAGTGACAGATCCATTGAAGTCAGACACCTATGCAAAGTGGTTTAACACTTTGGTCAGTTTTAAAATAAATAAACAAAGAAAAAAAAAAATATCTGTGTATTATATAGACATTGTTACATTTTAATGTATTTTCATTTTACAATTAATTTCCACATTTGCTTCAGTTATTTTCATTTGTGTTTTCCCAGTTCTCTCAGGGAGGAATTACTTGGGTTGTATCGCATATGTGTACTTTCAGCGTTTAATAAAAACTGCACTATCATAAACAGTAAATAACTGTTTGAAAACAAATTAACAGGAAGTCTTTCTTTAATGGCATAAAGGATGGTGCTTTCTTTTCACCTTATCAGCCAGAGTAATCTATCAACTTTGTGTAACGTTAGGAAGATACACTCTTGTATCACCCATTGGGTACATCGCAAATGCAGTGTTATGTCTGGTTTATTATACCAGGGCAGTGAAAACTTTTTTTTTTAATCTGTAATCCATTAAAATCCCTTGTTTCCACTGGTGCTCCACAGATGCCACAATAAATCAAGGAAATGAAAAATCTTATTGGTCAAAAATTCCGTCTCAAAGATTATAACGTGCATATTCTCTGATGATGAACCATGACGTAAATATAGCAGAGTGTAGCTCCTGCATCCCCAACCCTAAGTTGCTTGGGAGTGCTTCTCAGTACACTTTCCTCATTCTCCTTCCTCCCCTCGAATGTCCTACCAAATAGCTTCAGATTTCTCTCAGACCCATTATCCTCCATTCGTGTAGGATTCCTCATGCCAACATCTTCCCTCTATGCTGAAATGGTGAAGCAAAGGCTGTATCTGTCTTGCTCTGTTGTGTGTGTGCTCAGCCTCACTGCCAGCTGGACCTGGGGACAGCAGCTTCATATCTTTTGGGCTACCGGATTCAGCAGTCTCCAACATTTACGAATTTCTAATTGCTCTTTGCTCCCTGTGGAGTGATAACCTCCGACTTAACTGGGCTCTGCTGAACTAGCGGAGTACCTGGCCAAGGCAGATTGCTTCCTTCCTAGAAGCTCTGAGTTACTCTTTGATAACACCCCCAAATTGATTCGTTCATGGAGTTGACATGAGTGATGCACTTGTATTATAAATAGTCAGGTGGAGGGAGGTGAGGGAGGGGGAGAGAGGTATTTTGTCAGGGAGACGATGTTTGTTCTTTTACCTGTTCTTGATAATGATGCTCACTAGCATAGCTACTGAAACACAGATCTTGCTGAATGAATAATAAAATAGATGTCATATTTATACTTTTGGGAATTTGTGTGCCCTTTCAAGTGCATGTTAGTTGTAGTGAGGTTAAAGATTAAAACATTAATATCATATTGTTTCTTTAAAATAAATTAAAGATACTAATTGATTTACAAAATATTCAGCTTTAAAAAAATCCTTTTAAGCAGAAGGTTAATGAGAGTTTTTCCCATGATATTAATTGGTATAAGATCTGACCTAATATAAAGGAAAATTACTTCAATGTAAGTTAACTACTTGTCTTTCAAATCCAGACTGTGAACCTAAATTTCCCCCATCACTACCCTGTTTGTTTCCAGCTGACAGGGAAAATAGGTACAAAGTGTAATGGAAGAGCCTTTTCTGAAACATTTCTGAGTTTGGCAGATTAAAAACCAATCATGCTATTTTTTAAAGGTCAGAATTTTCAAAACATTAATTTTAATAAGTTTTCTAGAAATAATAAAAAAGTATTTTTCTTTTAAGTTATCATAGAAAAAATAGACATCAATTTATTTAGATCTAATTGGTTTGAAGGTACCAAGTTAAGCATCTTATTTATTCTATGTGGTGTGGGACTTGTGACATGGCAATTATGGATGACTGCATGCCAGAAACTCCTTGAAATTACTGTCAAAGCCAGCTCAAGGCTTCACAGTTCAAGGCTGTTTCTTGAAAGAGGTAGCAAGGGTTACTCATCATAGTGTAAAATCTCATCTAGCACAGTGAATGAAAGAAGTGTGAAACTATATTGCATAGAATTGAAAAACATATAAAATGAACTTCTGTAAGCATATTTTGCTGCTGAAATGAGCAGGAGAGTTGTACATAGTACCAGTGTCATTAATAGATTTTTGAGCGTAGTGGTAGCAGTTGCCAGCAAAACTTAACATTTAGCTAGTTCTGTATATAAGAAATATTCATCACTTTTCTTAAATAGGAAACTTTGTCCAGTTATATTCCATTTCATATTTATCCAAAAATTGTGGGAATGAGCAGGAGGCGGGTAAGCACATCTCATGGATGTTTTTTTCTTTTCTCTGTAGTCAGGCATTTGTAATTTGTGGGGACATGATGATTTTTTGCTAGATTTTTGCACCTAGGGCATAGGAATAGGTATTCTTACTGTAAATGCCAAGTATTAATAGTATTCAGCTTTACAACACTTTTACACTTGCTTAGGACTGGTACAAGAGGCTGCGCAACTTTCAGTGCAGTGGAGATTCAAAACCCATCTGTCTGGGTATTGCCTCTGTATGGAGGTTTCAGAGCTACCTGAAGATAGTAAGCAAAAGTGAATTCATCAGTGTATCTCTTGTACATCCAATGGGGGAAGACAAAGATCAACTCTTCTAGCAAAAATATGTCTGCTGCCATGTGAGGGACAACAACATCTGAGGACAGTAGCTGCTGTTCTCTGATACAATGAAGTTACCCTTCCCCTCTCTTACTTCGACCCTCCACAACCCCCAGTCCTTCAACCCCCCTCTTTTCCGTTTGAGCGTCCTCCAGTAAGTGTAATCCACTTCTCTTTCTGGACCCATCCGTGTCCACAGTAGGTGCTGGACGCAGAGGCAGAAGATTTTAGCAGTGCAAAGACTGGGACTACATGAAGTACTTCTGAGGTATTTCCATAGGGAATTATGAATGACCATGTAGAGGGACTAAAGAAAGTATGGTTCCTTAGTTGGTTTTCTCTGTGCTGAATACTTATGAGAGAGAAAAGGATGAAATAATGGAAAAGGGATATCCCCATTATATTTTATAACACTCCAGTTCTATTTCCTTTAAGCCACACTGACTATTTTAAGTCTTTCTATTACTTCTCTTCTTTTGTCAGGAATGAATTTTGTACTGCCAAGACAGTTTGATCTGCCTAATGGGAAAATATTTATTTGACTCTGATTCCATCTGGTTTGAGGAGCAAGTGTTTATTGCAATAGGCCTTAGAACCATGGAATTATAGAATCATTGAATCATTTTGGTTAGAGACCAAAGAAGAGACCTCTAAGATCAACAAGTCCAACTGTTAACCCAGCACTGCCAAGTCAACCTTCCTGTGTAACTCCTGACATGCTCAGAGTTATAACTGTGTAACAATCTCCCAAGGGTTTCGGTTCATCCTTTTTCCAATCAGGACATAAGCTGCATGCCTATTTCATTGTGTCCTATCCTATTAACTATTACTAGTCTATATATTTTCTTTGTATAAATTTTGTATAATAATTTATTACAGGTAAAGTTTCTGTGTTCATGTGCACACATAAAAAAAGAATTGATATTAAGATTAGAGAGAGTCATGGCAATGTAATGTAACAACAATAAGAGAAAAAGGAATTGAGGAATTATACAGATGGAAGGATAAAAACCAACCAACCAAACCTCAACAAAACAGCATTTACAATTACTGTAAAATGACAACAATGTAAGACGAAAAATTAGGAAAGCCAAAATTACTTTTCCTCATTTGTGTTCAAAATTATGCCATGCCTATCAAAAATGTCATCACCTTTTTTTTCACTCTAAGAAATGTAATAAGAAATTTAAACATAGCAAAAATAATTGACAACAGTTTTAGAAAGGATTATTTTTTATAGTATATAATTAAATTGTGGAACCTGCTGTCTCCAGGAGGCATCAATAATCATATTATATTAATGGATTTAAAAGAATACCTGAGAATATAAATGACAGCTACCACGTTAAACACTATTGTGTACAACATAATAAGAATTAGTCTTTTGATCTGCATGCTATAGACATCAAAGATGAGGGAAATTGCTAATTGAAGGTAAACAGACTGTCACTTGGTATTACATTACCTGACAGACAACAGAAAACATCGAATGATATGGGTTGGGAAGGGACCTTTAAAGGTCATCTAGTCCAATTTGCCTGCAGTGAGCAGGGACATCTGCAACTAGAGCAGGCTGCTCAGAGCCCCATCCAACCTCACCTGCAATGGTTCCATGGATGGGGCATCCACCACCACTCTGGTAAAACTGTTTCAGCGTCTCACCATCCTCACAGTGAAGAACTTCTTCCTCACATCTAATCTAAATCACCCTTCTTTCAGTTTAAAACCATCACTCTTTGTCCTATCACAACAGGTCTTACTAAAAAGTCTATCCCTCTATTTCCTATAGTCCCCGTTTAAGTACCAGAAAGCCACAATAAGGTCTCCCTGGAGCCTTCTCTTCTCCAGGCTGAACAACCCCAAGTCTCTCAGCCTGGCCTCACAGCAGATAGGTTTCAGACCTTGGATCATTTTTGTGGCCTCCTCTGGAACGCTCCAACAGGTCTATGTTTCTCCTGTGCTAAGGGCTCCAGAGTTGGACACAGTACTCCAGGTAAGGTCTCAAAACAGTGGAGGGGAATTCACATGGGTCCACTTCTTGAGCTCATCCAGGTCCGTCTGGATGGATTGCATCCCTCAGGCGTGTCATCACTCAGCTTGGTATGGTTTGCAGACTTGCTGAAGGTGCACTTGATCACACTGTCTAGGTCATTGATGAAGATACGAAACAGTGCAAGGCTCAATATGAACCCCTGAAGGACATCACTTGGCAACGATGTCCATCTGGTCAAAAGCTTGGTATTTTCTCAACTATCATCATTTTGAAGAAATATTAAAGTTAAAATACAGAAAGCCAAATTTTAAAAGAAAGCTAATCATCTAAGTATAAATAATTCGTTCTCACATGTATTTCTATATGTGATGCACTTTTGCATTAAGTAGCTTCACAAGCAAGTATCTCCTGGACAAAAATTCTCATTTTCTGGAATTAAATTCACCTTTGGAATTACATCTTATTCATTGATGAGCTACACTTTTATAACAATGAGAACATAAAAAAAAAGAAAAAGACTTGTCAATAAATCTAGTGATATTGTATTTACTTCAATTTGGAGTATGTAAGATAATCCTGGCATGTTACATATTATGGCCATAAAATGTGATTTGTTGTATCCTTAGAAAACAACATACAGATTAAAGATTCAGAGGAGAATAAAGAACTTTCAGATCACTACAAGCTAAAAACTGGAAAAAAATTAACACAGATTTCTAGGGACAAGAAATACTGAATGTGGACTAATGGAGTAGATAGAACTTGAGAGGTGAGTTTAAAGTGACGTGTTCACAACACTGATATTAAGGGTCATTTAGAATATATTTGAGAAACTTAATGGTTTCTGTGATTCCTTCCAAGTCTTAGAGCCTTCTCTAATGATTCAGGAAACATATTTTCAGTTTGATGGTTGCTTATTTTTTAGAGATTTAAAATTGATACTTTAAAAAATGTGTATCTTTGACTGACTTTTCCCTCATCTCTTAAAAAAAAAAAATTATTACTTGAGGAGTTCAAATGTTTTTTCTATTCTGTCAGACAGTAGAATCAGTTGATTTACAGAAAAAGAATTTACTCTCACCAATCTGACAGCTGATTTGAAGGATGTTAATAAAGGACTTTCTCCTGAAAAAGCCGTTTGACGAAATTGAGTCTCAAGTAGCAAAGCAAACTTAAGTCTGATCTCCTTCTCATATCACTGTTTGCTGCCTCAATGTGTTTCTACAATTTTGAGAAGTCACGCTATGCTAGATTACCAAACGGATTTAGGTTAAAAATAACTGTTTACCCGAAGTGTTGTTTTTAATCTGGATTGCTTCTTTTGTATTTATCTGGGGTTTTCCATTGTTGCTGCTGTTGTTTGATTTTTTTCTTCCTTTTTTTTTCATATTTAACTAATGAGTTATAGTCAGGGAAGTAATTGCAGTACAGGGCAAAAACTAATTGCTGGCAGCAGTAGACAGAAGTGAACAGATCTTAGAAATAGTCTGAAACACTAAATCCAGTATCTCTTCAAAACATTCCCTTGCAAGCTCTTGTTCATAATTATTGCAGCTGATTGCACATATCTATACACACATACATATAAATAGAAACAAATGCCTGAGTGGTAACAACATATTATATTATTCATAGAATTAGCCCCATGAATTTCCATGAGATTGTCTCTAAATAAACAAGTGAGCCCAGTGAAACTGGACTGGTAAAAATTCATCTATCAAATTCAGTTTTTCATTTTCCTTTTTTGCAAAAAGAAAAGGTGTTTTTTTCCTGCTAAGGAACCTGTTATATTTGTAAACTGCTCAGCTGGGGAATCAACAAAGTAAAAATTCTCATTTGATGGGAGGACTTCATTGAAATCCTCACCTGTAAATGAAGAAACTTATTCCAGCTACTTCCAGAAGTACTCGGGATATGGACTCCTGTTACTCTTTCTTTTTTTTCTTATTTTTTTTTCTTATTTTTTTTTCTTGTCTTGTCTGTTGTTGCCTATATTAAATTATTGATCTTATCAGAAAGGGCATTTCTGTCTACCACAGAACTAGCAAGTCACCAACCGAGTGTAAATTCCATTGTTCTTTTGTATTTCTCAATGCATTTCATTCTTTTCATTATAATCTGTATTATACTGAATTTTCCCTTTTGAACTCATTTTTGCTATGATGCTATTTATATTTCCTGCTTTCAGCAGTTTGAGATTTTCCATCTCTTTCTGACCTGTCTTCAATTAATTGTAAATTTCCTGTGCTGCTCTCTAGATTGCTATTTTTCTCCACCATGCAGGAATCCTTGATTACAATGAAAGTGTGCAGCAGATGAATCATTACTCCTGTCACTAATTTGTCTATTCTCACTCTGCTGAACATCCCCATCTTTATTTCTGGATTGATCCCGGGGTTAGTTATTCACAGCTGGCTCTCAGCTAAAATCACTATTCTAGTCTCCACTACCAAATCTTTACTTTGTTCATTCTTTACTACTCAGAAAGAATGATATGTCATTATATTTCTGAGATCTCGTGAATAGTAAGATGAACCTAATGCATTCTCAGTACTTTCTTTAAGGTCAAACAATTTGAATAATAAATGAAGCAGATGAAAACAATATGAGTTTCAATGACCAAGAATTTAGTCCTTCCATCATAAATTCTGCTTCTCTTCAAGTGAAATGTAACATTCACCATGAAATAATCAAATTCACCGTGACAATAATTTATAACCTCTTTTATATGAATTATTCATGACCTTAAAAAGTTCACCAAGTCAATTTAATGCATAGTTCCACAAAACATGGACTGGCAAAAGTGAGGAAAACTTGAGGATATAAGTAGGGATTAGCAACTACTTTATGCTTATCAAATTAAAGGTTAATAATGGTGCATACAATCTTCTCAATGGCAGAATACATCATAAAACACTCAGAAACAAGAAAACTCTTCTTTATTATAATTAAGGACACCAATCTATCATGTTTCTTAAAAATGATAAGCTGGAGAAACATATTCATCCCAAGCAAAATCCCACGGGTATTTTCTTAAGACAGCAATTATTATTTTTATTATTATTATAGCAATTATTTTCATGTGTAACCGTATTTTAAGCTCTTTGCAAGCTATAAGCATCTTTTGTGTGCTTCAGTATACGGTTAAACATTTCAAAAATATGGACTTTGAAATAAAATCATATCCTTGTGAAGAGTCTTGGAGGAGAAATTGAGGTCCAGGCCTTTAGCACAATGCCATGCTCCTTTCCTTCCCTTCTGAAGGTTTGAGAGCATTGACTACATGCAAGACACTTAGGAGACAAAGACTGAGAAAGGATCTGTAGAGTTGTGTGTCTCACAAGTCCAAGGAAGCATAAAACAAAGCATGAGTAAGAAAAAAATGTCACGTTCTGCCCCTTTTTAGACTTCTTTAAAACTTATTTCATTTTACTGGAGCATTATTTGGTGTGTTCTAAATGCCTTTGTTCTACCAGAAAAAATTCTTAGTGCCATTTAGATATTTCTGCTTCTGTAAGTTTGTCTTCTGCCAGAAAATCTGTGTTTCATGCTATTTTGATCATCTGCAAATAAGAGAGCATAGTGATGTACTATGTAACAATGGACAGAAGCCTCAAGTAACTTAAAATCTCTCTGGTAGTCAGGTAATTTGATGTATCTACATTACTACCTTAGTTTGGGTAAGGAATATCTTTTAAAGACATTTACTAATTAGCACTACTCACCGTCATGTTGCAGAGCAGTCTTAGAGTTGGATTTCGTTCAGATGAAGCTGAACAGAGAAGCACGGTCCAGCACTGCACTCAGCAAGATCCAGCCACCAGCGAGCGTACACAGACAAGAAGTCTGAAGTAAAATAATCCTGAAATGTGTCTGCTGTTGGACACTGCGTCCTTTCCATTAATCTACAGGTCTCCTCCAGTTGTAGCAAATTACTTGCTACTGCAGATCTAGACAGGGATTACTAAATCTTAACCTCTTATAGGTCTAGGCAGTACTAAACCTTATCTTTCATGTCTAAAACAGTGAGAAAATAAGGTTCTCTGAGGTTTTAATGCAGAATATTTTTTAATTGAATGTATTTTACTTATGGATATAATGAGTAAGTCTTCTATATTAAAAGAACTTTGACACTATAAAAACTTGAAGAAGGTCTCCAGGCTTCCTGCTGACAAGAACTAACTGCAAAGATGAAAAGGACTCTTGGACATTTTTAGTTTCCTCTTCTGAATCCAGGTGCTATGGGTCCAAGATTTTCAGTCTTCCAGCTTGTCAAGAAGGAATCTGGAAGCCATGAAAATAATATCCCAGAGATTTAGAGAACTGTAGTTGTGCAAAGTAATCCATATATTAACCCGAAAATCTGGTGTGCCTGATTTTGAGGCAATCCTTTACGACGAGGCTTCTGAACTCCTCTTCTAGAATATTGTCTTAAATCCTCTGATATCCAATAATTGAATTGAAATCACTTAGACATGCCTGCCTCTTCCTAGCTTATCTCAAAAGCTGTGTCCTCACTTCTTCCTTGCCCTGCCATCTGCCTTCAATGCTGCTGCCTTTCTCCTCTTGATATTTTGTCTTTTCCAGGCTTCCATTGTTCTGTACTCACCAGCTTTTCCTCTTACCTCACTGATGCCTTGGAGCATCTTTGTGAAGATCCTTCACTGCCACTATCCCCATTTTGTTTGTTTTGGAGGGCTTTTTTGTGTGTGTTTTTTTTTTTTTTCATTAGTAGTGTTTATTTTTTTGGTATTGAAATCTGTTACAAGCAATAAAACAGGAAGAGATTGTGGTATATTTTGTGTCATAGCAAAATAATTAAAACAATTTTTAACTATTTTAAAAGATCTGGGCAGGAGAGACAGGGGAGTTGAGGTATTTGGATTGGGAGACATGGAAGATTTCTAGTAATATACTTATTTTGCTTACTTTTAGATTAAAAGATTTTGCAACAAATCGACAAATCTGGATACATTAACTAAGATTGCAAGCATATAAAATACTATCCCTTTGAAGAGTGGAAATTAACTTGAGGTTTTTCTCAGAAATTCAGGTCAGATCCTGATATTTTAAAGACAAATTAAAAATAATGTAAAGAAATAGGAATGAAGATGAAGCATAGTACTTCTCTTTTTCTGGCATTCTTGTTACTTGCAGTCTTGCCTCTGAAGAAAGACACACTTGTCCAAGTGCTTTATTACCTACTAGGCAAGATATTGATTTTAATTGCATTTCTAGTCTTAGGCTCACAAGTAATATTGCTAAAAGAAATGCCTTGCTCACTTTATCTAACTTGCTTGGGTTTTTGGTATATTTTTCAGTTGTTAGATGGTGTATTTTTAAACAAAGAAAAGAAAGGGGACAGAGGGAAAGAGATGTTGGTAGTAAGAACATCAAAGCTCACATTCCAGGCTTTTTTTCAGGACAAAATTTAAGTGAACAGGTATTCAGGTTTGATCTCTTCAGATTTTTTGAATCAAAATACATTTGAAAATCACAAAAGCTTAACCTCCACCCTGAGATCACAGGGATGATTGGGAAGTCAAGCACAAAATTAAATCTCACCCTAATCAGTTAATCCATTTTGTTGTATTATTATCCCAAATTGATATAAACTCCTAATTAATCTCCACAAAACACGTAAAAGGTAATGGGTAGAAAATCCTCTTCCCACCTAAAAAGACCCCAGAAGTATTTATTCATAAAAATTCCCCGAGCAACTATCTCTAAATGGCCCTGCTTGAGTAGGAGGGTTGGTCCAGATGTACTCTGTAGGCCCATTCCGATCTTAACCATTCTATGTTTCTGTGGTTTCTTCATGAATTTTAGATCTCAAATCACATTTCTTAGGTTGTTCCTCATATTAGGGAAGAATTAAGAATACACATCCAAACCTTCCTTGTATTTCTTCTTCTAATTCGTCTTAAAAAAAAAAAAAAATTGGCACAGCATTGGTAAAATTCAGTGGCAGTTAAGTTGTTACATGTTCAGATTACATCCTATTAATCAAATTTAATCCTTGATTTCACAACACACCCAGTTTGGCAGCAATATTCTGCAAGATGTCCCAGCCTCTGCACTGCATTGTGCTGACAGGCTTCTTTGTTGAGCTATGCTTGAACAGGATCAAGAAATCCTCTGGATCTAAAAACCAAAAAAACTGCCAGGAATTCGTTCTGTTTAAAAAATTTTCTATCTCTTTCCTGAAATAGTTAATGAGGCTCAGTGGTTCTAGATAGTATAAACTGATGCACAGGAATGCACAAAGCTGATACTGTCAATGAAATATGATAATCATAGAATCATAGAAGGTTAGGGGTCGGAAGGGACCTCTGGAGATCATCGAGTCCAACCCCCCTGCCAAGCAGGACCAGAGAATCTAGGGCAGGTC